>JARQOC010000004.1:557680806-557743417 GCA_033576535.1 Allobates femoralis
CACAGGTATGGGCATGTCACACCCTTTTTAAATCATGTAAAACATATTGTGGCACCCCTCTGGCGGGATGCCACAGGGAGGTATTGCATCCAAAACAGAAGGTGTAGTGCCTCCATAGTCACAGGTAGAGGGGGAGCTACAGAGTCTGTATTCAAAACCACAATATCCCAATCATAGACACCCTAGCACCAGGGACAGTATATTCAGTAGGTCCCAGGGAGGTGGAGCTTAGCAGAGTGGGAGACGTGACGTAAGTGACAGTTACACACAAGTCAGGAGATGGTGAGAGGAGAGCAGCATAAATGGACGCAGGGGACCCTGCGGTCGTGACAAGAGGGCACCTCTAAACTGAGAGGTGACCCAGACAATGAAGGGGACACTCCAGGACTGGTTGGAGCTGGCTGGAGAGTCCAGGTCAATACCGGTAAACCGGAACTGAGGCAGTTTGTTAAGGTTCATCCCAAACTGCTCACCGGCAGGCTGTGGGCCTTATCAAGAAGGTACCAGTAAAGAACTGTTTGGGCTAACTTGATGTCTCTACATCAATTATTCATCGCCTGGGAGGCTCCTACAGCACCACAGAGCCAAGGACTACTACTTCCCTCATCCACGACGCTGCCCTGAGGTAAAGCTCCGCCTGTGGTGAGCTGTACTACCCAAAGCTGCAACACCATCACCTCAGCGGCCGGCTGCAGCGCTGGTAACTACATTACCAAGTACCACAGGTGGCATCACGTATAATCCCCCATCCCAAATAGTTCTTCCCCTCAGCCTTTGAGTGTCCAGGGCACGGGACCGGGACCCGACCAGTCGTGATCCCCACTGAAGTAGCAACCTGTCCCGGAATCTGAGTACCCCCTACCCTGTTGACCGACTCAATAGCAAGGGGACTCCAACAAGAATCCTCACTCTTTTCAAAGGATCACACCTGCAGCAAAATGGCATCAATTGTCCCAGACCAAAAATTGCTGAATGGCCCTGCCTGCATGCATAGCACAGGGTCAGGAACAGGATCTGGGCTAGCATTTTAAGGTTAAACATTGCTCAGCAACTATAAGTTTTGTGGAATATTACAGTAAAAACTAGAGAGGTAGGTCGGTGACCTGAATAGGCCTAGTGGATCGGATCCCCTCGAAGCTCATGCAAGCGCTACCGTCAATGTTATGCCCTGCCACACATAGGTGGGACCACCATCAGTTTCGTGAAATATTACAGGAAATAATAGGGAAGTCAGAGACCTGTTTGGGCCTAGTAGGCTGGATAAACTCAAAGCTCGTGCAAGCGTTCCCATCAAAGTTATGCCTTGCCACACACAGGAGGGACCACTATCAGGTTTGTAGATTACTACCGAAAATAACAGAGAGGTAAGCCAGAGACCTGTTTAGGCCTAGTAGGCTGGATAAACTCAAAGCTCTTGCAAGCGTTCCCATTAATGATATGCCCCGCCACACACAGGTGAGACCACCATTAGTTTTGTGGAATACTACAGGAAATAATGGAGAGGTAGGTAAGAGACCTGTTTGGGCCTAGAGGGCCACATAAATTCAAAGCTCTTGCAAGCATTCCCATCAAAGTTCTTGCCTGCAACACACAGGTGGGACCACTATCAGTTTCGTGGATTAGTACAGGAAATAAGAGAGGTAGGTAAGTGACTTGATTAGTCCTAGTGGACAGGGGAGATTGCTTTTAAGCACTCAAAAATTATGGATGTGAATACAGCTAATTTGTTCATCTCTGGTTCGAAGGACAAAAAGGTTGAATATTCAGAAACAGGGGCAGGAGTGTCAAGGATAGGTATTGAGCTCAAAGGGCCATACTCAAGTCAAGCAACAAACAGCAAGGAGACCCCAACAACAGTCTCCATTTTTTTTTTTTATAAAATTAGGAACAGCCACCACTTAAGTGGCATCAGTTTCCCCAGAGTAGAAATATGGAAATGTGAAGTTTAATTCAGCACATTGTAAAGTACTCAACTGTTCAGTCTTCCAGGCTGAAACAGGGGTGGCAAAGTTCTTGCGGATCCATGACTTGTTCATTTTGATAAACGTTAGTCTGTCTACACTGTCATTGGACAGACGCGTGCGCTTTTCTGTCAGCACACTACCAGCAGCGCTGAAGACACATTCAGAGAGAACGCTGGCTGCAGGGCACAACAAAATCTCCAAGGTATGAGTGGCAAGCTTAGGCCATTTTTCCAGTTTGGAAGCCCAAAATGAACAAGGGTCTAGTTGCCCAGTCATGGCATTGATATTGAGCTGTAGATACTCCTGTACCATCCTCTCTAGGCATTCACTATGTGTCAGACTTGTTCTCTCTTCTGGATTTGCAAAGGATGGTGTAAAAAATTGGTGAAACGATTCCACAAAATTGCTGTTACTAGATAGACTGTTACTGTTAATATTTGAGTGATGATGACGACTCGAAGTTCCCAGGGTTGGAAAGTTAGAACTGCGACATTCGCTATGTGCTCCACTGGTGTTTTTGGGGAAAAGCAGATCTAAGATTAAGTAAAAGTTTCTGTTGATACTTCTGCATGCGTGAATCCCTTTCCAGGGCAGGAATCATTTGGCCAAATTTATTCTTGTACCAGAGATCTAAGAGTGTGGCAACCCAGTAGTCGGCATTACTTCGGATTATAACAATACTAGAATCATGTTGCAGGTAGTGCAGCAAGAAGGTGATCATGTGTCTTGCGCATCCAGGAGGACCAAGTCCTTGTTGTGTTGGTGGCGGTGAGGTAATATTCACGCTTCTTTCCGCTGCCATCTCCCCCCAACAAATGTGATCCAGATCTCCCTCATCTGCTGAGTCTTCCATGCACATTGCCTCTTCTTACTCCATTTCTTCCTCGGCTCCTGCACCTTCATCAACAGTTTGACTGCTACTATGCGCCCTTGTTAATACCTCGTGCCCACCCTCCTTTGCCAGCCGCTTTGGTGCTGCCGACCATCTGGACCTTTGAGATCTTGTTATCCCTTCCGCATAAGCCTCCTCCTGTACTTCCACCCTTCCTCTTCACCCACCACCTGACTCCGAATACCGGTTAAAGTATGCTCCAGCATGTAGATGACCGGAATTATCATGCTGATAATGGCATCGTCAGCGCTAAACATCTTAGTAGCCATTTCAAAACTCTGCAGAAGTGTACAGAGGTCCTTGATCTGAGACCACTCCAGCAGCGTGATTTGCTCCACCTCTGGATCGCGTTAGGCCAGGCTATATGTGTGAAAACAATTATGAGCGCACTCCTCTTTTTATATAGTGGGTGCTAGCTTCAGAAATACATGTAATTATTAAACCAATAAATCCACTGCACACCACAAATTTTGTGGTGTGCAGTGGATTTATTGGTTTAATAATAGGCCAGGCTATATGTCATAACATACTGCACCAGGGCTTGTTGCTGCTGCCACAGGCGTTGCAACATGTGCAGAGTGGAATTCTATCGTGTCGGCACATCACATTTCAGTCGGTGAACTGGCAGGCCGAATGACTTCTGTAGAGATGCAAGTAGTTGAGCTGCGGGATGAAAATGGCAGAAGTGAGCACACAGCGACCGTGGCCTGTGCAGAAGCGCATCTAGGCTGGGATAGTGGGCTAGGAACTGCTGGACCACTAGGTTCAAGACGTGAGCAATACAAGGCACGTGTGTCACCTTGCCCCGGCAAAGAGCAGCGTCCAGGTTTGCAGCATTGTCGCACACGGCCTTCCCTGGCTGCAGGTTCAGTGGAGACAACCATTCATTAAACTCTGTCTCCAGAGCTGACCACAACTTCTTAGCTGTGTGACTCACATTTCCCAGACCTTTTAATGTAAACACCATCTGATGGCGTTAAGCCCTGCTGCCAGCATAGTAAGGAGATGTGCTGGATTCCGTTTGAGCAGTTTGAACATGGGTCACATTACCAGACAGGCTTTGGGCACATGTGGAGGACCTAGAAGAGGTGGAGGAGGCAGAAGCAGTGGAGGAATATCTAGATACAGAGGTTTGATGCGCAACCCGTGGGAATGGCAAGACTTGCAGAGCAGCCCCTTCTCCTGCTGTCACCATAGTCACCCAGTGCCCAGTCAGTGACATGTAACGCCCCTGTCCATGCTTACTCGTCCAAGTGTCAGTGGTGAAATGCACCCTGTCACACACAGAATCTCTCAAGGAAGCCATGATGTTGTGTGCGACATGCTGGTGCAGCGCAGGCACAGCTTTCTTTGAGATGTAGTGGCGACAAGGCATCTGGTACTGGAGGACTATGACGACGATAAGATCTCGAAAATCCGCTGTTTCCACCAGACAGAAACGCAGCATTTCCATAGCCAACAGTTTGTAGATGGTGAAATTCAATCTCTTAGCTTTGGCATGGGTAGGGGGCAATGGTCTTTTACTTGTCCACATATGAGGGACCGAGGGTTGACTGCTGTGCTGAGACAGGGTTAAGTAGGATGTCCTAGACAAACTGCTGGTCTGTCAGGAAGGTGAAGGCGAACGTATCACACATTCATGAAAAGGTGGTGCTATCAATGTCTGACAGCATTCAACACCAGCAGGTGTTTCCACTTCCAAAACAGCTGACGACCTGTCAATCACACTGGCTGTTGCGGGTAAAGAGATGGAAGTTCTGCGTCTGAAAGCCTGTCTGACAGTTGTCTCTACAGTCACAGAGGATAAAGAGGCACTTGATGGGGGAGACGGTGGTTGGTCAGGCCCGCTAGGCTGCATTGTAACACAGTGAGCTTCCCACTGTGACTTATGCTTCATGTCCATGTGACGGTTGATGCATGAAGTACTCAAACTATTGATTTTTTGACCTCTACTCAGTTTTTGTTTACAAATTTGGCAGATAACATGAGTTGGTCATCCTTTGCGATCTGAAAAAAGGCCCAGGCTAGGCAAGGCTTAGCGCCCATGCGACCTGCAGAGCCACCATGACTTCTGCACAGATGCAGAGTTGTGGCTGAGGATGCAGTTCTTGACATGATTCCAGGACTCTGTCTCTGTCCAGGAAGCCCCAACCTAACCTTGTCACTAGCATCCTCCTCCACCTCCTCTGATGAGCTCATCAACTGCGTGCCTGTGGGTTGACAGTAAGATCTCCAACCTCATCATCACCATGTGTGTTCTCACACTCGTCATCCTCAGAGCCAACCTCTTCCTGCCCTGAGCGCAAAGTCAAGTTGTCAGTATAATGAGGTATCTGAGTCTCATCATCATCTGCCTCATTGTCTTCACCAACAGGGGTTACAGTTTAGGAATGAGGGTCTACATTATGCTCGGACCCTTGTTCATCTGGGCCTGGATCCGACTCACAAAGATTTTGGACATCGGTGCAGATCTATTCCTCGTCTTCACTCAATGAAGCTTTGGAGCAGACATCTGATTCCTAGGCTATAGTATGAGTGAACATCTCTGCAGACTCACCCATCAGTGTTTCCCCATAATCAAAAGGGCGGCTGGAGACTTGTGAGCTGTGATGAAGCAAGTGCGATTGGGGTGACACCTCTGAGGACTGGAATGTTTGTGATTTTGAAGTTGAGGTGGAGGAGAGCCCACTTAATGGAGCGCTTGATATCCATTGAAGCACCTGCTGTTTTTGGGCCTCATCTACAAGTTTTAGCGATGCTCTGCTGCGCAAGAAAAGGATGATATCAGATCGTCCACCAAGTAGACATTTTAGTTTGGCTTGAAGACAGTATTTGTTCACCAGATGTTACTTTAGCACCTACCCCACGGACACAAAGATTTTTACCCTTTCCAACACACCTATTCCCCTTTCCACCATCAGCAGACCTTTTACCACTCATTTTGGAGGGTAAGTATTGAGTAATTGGCAACTCTGTAGTTGTTGGTACAAAAAACAATGGATGCAAAACTAGCAGGGCTGAGTGGCCAAACAGTGGTACTAGCCTAAATAGGCTTTGGAAATTAGTTTTTTGCAGATGTGAAACAATGGTACTAGTGTCAATAGTTTTGGTAACTAGTTTTGGGCAGATGCAATACAAAAGTGTTGTCTGCGCTATGTGGCGGTACTTTTCAAAAGAACACTGAAGTACAGCTGCCTAGTCAAACTGTGTTAGTAGCCTAAAAGGATTTACTTGTCTACATGCACTAAAAAATGGCAATTACAGACAGGCGGTGTAGCTTTCTTCACAACAGTGCTACACCAATGTTTGCCACACACTGCTACTAGCCAATATGAATTGACTGGGCTAGATGCAGTAAAGAGTGGCTACTACAGACAGGTGGTGTAGCTTTCTTCACAACAGTGCTACACCAATGCCTGTCACACTGCTAGTAGGTAAAATGGATTTGCTTGGCTAGATGCAGTAAAAAATGCCTATTAGGCTAGGGTCACACTTGGCTGTGTTTTTTAAGGTTGTTTTTGACAGCCTGCGTTTTTGCTGTTAGGTCTGGAAAAGCCTTAAAAACGCAAGGAAAAACGCATGAGAAAACGCATGGTACCCTTTAGTGCCATGCGTTTTCGCATACTATTCCCATAGGGCCCCATGTTACAAAAACGCATGCGATTTTGACTATGCACCAAAAAATGCAGCATGATGCAATTTTTGGTGCTGAGCCAAAAAACGAATCCAACAAACGCATGGCACTTTGGCCATGCATTTTTTGCATTGGGGTCTATGGATGCATTTTTCCATGCGTTTTTCGCAAGTGTGAAAAAAGCATGGAAAAAACGCTTCCATGACGCCAGTGTGACCCTAGCCTTACTGACAGGTGGTGTAGGTTTCTTTGCAACAGTGCTACACCAATAGCAGTCACACTGTTAGTAGTGAGGTGAGCAATTCAGATTGTATCATAGAAATGGATATGGAAATGAACTGTGCACAGTCCGCTACTGCCCCTTGTGGACAAGTGCTGAAACAAACGCAGGGAAGTGGGAAATTCCCTTTTCAGCAAATGTGTTTACTCAGGAAGAGAGAGCAGCAGGAAGTCAGTGCAGATCCAGAGCTGAGCCAGGGGAGACCTGCTTGTGGATGTCTGTTGAAAGAGGGCTACTTTGCTACACCTTGCCGGAAAAATCACCCTGCAGAAGCCCCTGTGACTGATCCTGGGCCACTGGACTATGGTGCTGTGACTCTGGCCGCTCTGCAAAACCTTGCCCGCCGAGCACCCGGAGTGCATGTGCAGGGGCCGTGACCGACATAAGGGAGCCATTTGTACTGCCGTGATCTCCCTCCTGCTGCTCGGGGTGCCCCGAGACTGAGAGAGACTTCTGTGCTGCTGTGGGCCCCCTTCTGCTGCTCGGTGTGCCCTGAGACTGGGAGAGACTAACAAAGAAACATTCCGTTACCTGCGGAAGGAGACCAAAGAAGAAGACTGAGGAGTTTCCCCTTCAGCGCTGCACCGGGACCCGTCCTCGTGAGATCCCCAGGCCTGCGACGTGGGAGCGACATCTTCTTCTGTGATAGACTGGTACTTGATGTTAGGGAAAGTTAGGGAAAGATACCTTCATTGTTGTGTTTTTTTTTCTTTTCTTGCGGCGTACCCGGAAGAAGTGAAGATACAGAGACTCTAATATATACAAGTGCGCATATAGTTCGGTTGACTGTGATATAAACATGTTTGCCAGTAAAGAAACGTTATTATCGGTTAAACCTGAGTATGGGGATTCTGTTGAGAAAGATCATACACACACACCCGCGGCCTTACCACCGGTCGCTACAGTAGCCACAAAGTAATTACTGGACTAGATTTTGCCAGATGTTGTAAAAAATGCCTGCACAGCACTGGAACAGACCTGTCTGGCAAATAATGCTTTTTAAGCCCTCAAAAGAGTGTTCTTCAAAGTAGTCCCTAAACCAATCAACTATACCTCTATTTAACTTGCAATTGAATCACTATCTAGTTAACTAGCTTGGTCTATATTTCACACAGCAGCATCAGCAGCGGGGCCGTCTGACACTGAGCTGCAGCACTGAGAAAATGTTGAGCAGGGTAAAATGGCCGGGTTTTATATGGCAAGGACATGTGACATGCCCAGCCAATGACACAGATTGTTGTGTTAAAAAAAATGCACTTTCCTCTCTGCGTGCTGATAGGCTGACACACCGGACCACCAACAGTAAGCAAGCAGCAAAGAGAAAAAAATGGAGATCTGTATTATTTCAGCACACACGTCTCCACAGCCCCCCTCCTGCCCGCTATTTATTCCTAGACACTAAAACTCATAATTACGTTGACCAAAAGCATTACTATGAAAAGTCAGTAATGCTTTTGGTGAACGAAGCGTTATCGAACAGAAACTCGAATTACTGGATTTTTAGCAAATTGTTTGAATTCGTCGAATGTCTTGAATATAGCCCAAAACAGGTCAAATTTGAAATTGTCGAACAATTCTAATAGAATACCGCTCATTTCTACTCATGACAGAAGGTTTTTGCTGCTTCATCTGAGAGGAGCATATTGTAGGCAAAGAGATTCTGAATACAATGACGTTTAAAGGGAACTGTCACCCCAAATCACCTTCCTAACCTATTAATACCTGTCCCTGCAGCCTTACAATACTTTCTAACACATCCCTGTCTGACCTTTTTTACTAATCTATGAGTACAATAAAGTAGTTAGCAAACTTACGAAATTTCTGTCAGAGGGGCGTTCCTCCAAGCATTTTTGACCAGTAGGCAGGTCCCCTGTGCCGCGCTACCCCTGCCTTGCCGCTCTAATACGCCCTAATGGGCGTCATTACACAATACAAAGCTCGGGCACGATTTAAATATCGTGCCCGCAACGTCTCCGCTGCGACGCGGTCATGTGACGCCGGGATCACGTCACTTCCGGTCGCACACAAGCAGACTTCAGCATGCAATCTGCGCATGCGTGAAGTCTGACTGTGAGAGACCTGAGACCGGAAGTGACGCGATGACTGGCACAGAGCAGAGGCATCTAAGTAACGATTGGCCAGATGTGTGATTCTGGCTCCTGCATTAAGGATGGACTGGAGAGGAGAAAGTCTAGTGAGAGGGAGGCCACTTAATAGAGAATTGCAGTAGTCAAGGCGTTAATGGATTAGGGCTATGGTGAGAGTTTTTGTTGTTTCCATGGTGAGATAAGGGCGGACCCTAGAGATATTCTTCAGGTGTAAGCGACAGGAGCGGACGAGGGATTGTGTGTGGGAGAAGGAGAGATCGGTGTCAAACATAACACCCAGACAGCGAGCCTGCTGCCTAGGCGTTATCGTGGAGCCGCAAACTGAGAGAGAGATATCAGATTTAGGGAGGTTAGCGGAGGGTGGGAGCAGAAGGAGTTCAGTTTTGGAAAGGTTTAGTTTCAAATAGAGAGTGGACATGATGTTGGAAACTGCAGCTAGACAGTCATTGGTGTTCTTTAATACCGCAGGGGTAAGGTCAGGGGCTGAAGTGTATAATTGTGTGTCATCAGCATAAAGATGGTACTGGAAGCCAAATCTGCTGATGGTGTGTCCAATCGGGGTTGTGTAGAGAGAGAAGAGAAGAGGACCGAGGACTGAGCCCTGAGGGACCCCAATAGTGAGAGGAAGAGGGGAGGAAGTGGAGCCAGCGAATGATACATGGAAAGAGCGGTCATAAAGATAGGAGGAGAGCCAGGAGAGAGCAGTGTCCTTTATGCCAATGGAATTCAGCACGGAGAGTAGGAGATGGTGGTCAACAGTGTCAAAAGCTGCAGAGAGGTCAAGGAGAATAAGCAGAGAGTGGTCACTATTACGTTTTGCCGTTAGAAGGTCATTGGTCACTTTGATGAGGGCAGTTTCTGTAGAGTGAAGAAGTGAAGAGGGCAGAAACCAGACTGTAATGTATCTACAAGAAAGTGAGTAGAGAGGTAACGGGTGAGGTGGTAGTGGACCAAGCGCTTTAGGAGTTTAGAGATGAAGGGGAGATTGGAGACTGGTCTGTAGTTATTTGTGCAGGATGCGTCAAGAGAGATTTTCTTCAATAATGGAGTAATGATCGAATGTTTGAAGGAGGAGGGGAAGATGCCATAAGAGAGGGAGAGATTGAAGATTTTGGTTAGATGAGTGGTGACGACTGGAGCTGGAAGGGCGGGGTAACCACCAGTTTTGGCGTCTCTCATGGAGGCGCCATTTCTTGGGTGGCTGCTGGCTGCGATTCTCAGTGTGTGGGCCTGTTATGAACGATGAATCAGGAGTAACATTCAGATTCCATAAAAGTCGTTGGTAACTGTAATGACCGCAATCCATGACTACACACCGCATCTAGAAGTAGCCGTGGGATGTAACTAACCAGACCTAGACACCTCTGCACAGCCGAAGAACTAACTGCTCCTAAAGATGGATGTAGGAAAAGCTATCTTGCCTCAGAGCAGAACCCCAAAAGAATAGTAAGCCCCCACAGATATTAACTGGGAAACAAGAGAAAGAAAAACAAACACAGGCAGAGTAAAAGGTTTAGCAAAAGAGGCCAAACTAGCTATATAGGAAAGACAGGATAGAATACTATTGTGGTCAGTATAAAACACTATCAAAAAACCACCAACAGCAGATTGTACAAAAATTACCCTTAGTCACTAAGACTCAGTGCCCTCTATATCTGCAGACTTCTATAAATCAAATGCCAGCAGAACTGGAAATAACAGATAATAGTGAATGGTAAAATTCCTAGGAAGAAAACTTCCTAACTGAGAACAGATAAACAAATACACAGACTAAATTGCAAACCACAACTTAGAAGAAAACAAAACATAAGCAGAACCTTAAGCACATAAAAGTGTGCCAAAAAATATCAAGAAACAATCCAATTAGCTTGCAACGTTTTCCACAGAACAGAAGAAACCAGAGAGATGTAAACTGCTCCAGGAACCAAAGACAACTGTCAAAGGTTGATTCCCTTCAAACCATTATATGCTCCAAGAACCATATTGCCAATCATCACCATCACCTGTGAAGCCCACACAGTCAGCTGCATCACCAGCAACAACCACCGGAGGGAGCTCCAATGAATTCACAACATTACCCCCTCCTTGAGGAGGGGTTACTGAACCCTCAACAGAGGCCCCAGGCCTTTCAGGATGAGCCAGATGAAAAGCACGAACCAAGTCAGGGGCATGAACATCTGAGGCCGAAATCCAAGAATTATCCTCAAGACCATAACCCCGCCACTTAACAAGGTACTGTAGCCTCCGTCTCGAAAGATGAGAATCCAAAATCTTCTCAACCTCATACTCCAACTCATCATCAATCAGGATCGGGGCCGGAGGGGCCAAAGCAGGAACCATGGGCTCGACAAAGCGCCTCAACAAGGACTTATGAAAAACAACATGAATCACAAAAGAGCTCAAAAGCGCCAACTGGAAGGAGACAGGATTAATAACTTCAGAAATCCTGTACGGACCAATGAACCGAGGCTTAAATTTAGAAGAAAAAAGCTTCAAAGGTAAACAAACTTTCAAAGGAAAATGACGGGAGGACATCCAAACCAAATCACTAACACGAAGCCGAGAACCAACACACCGATGACGGTTAGCAAAATATTGAGCAGGTTCCTGAGAAAGATGTAAGTTGGCAACCGCACAATCCCAAATCTACTGTAACCGCTCAACCACAGAATCCACACCCGGACAGACAGAAGGCGCAACCTGCCCCGAAGAAAAACGAGGATGAAAACCAAAATTACAAAAGAAGGGTGAAACCAACGTAGCCGAACTCGCCCGATTATTAAGCGCAAACTTGGCCAAAGGAAAAAAGGCAACCCAACCATCCTAATCCGCAGACACAAAGCATCTCAAATAAGTCTCCAAAGTTTGATTAGTTCTCTCCGTCTGACCATTAGACTGCGGATGAAACGCAGAAGAAAAAGACAAAGCCACACCCAGCTTGGCACAGAAAGACTTCCAAAACCGAGAAACAAACTGGGCACCCCTGTCAGACACAATATTTTCCGGAATACCATGCACACGAACAACATGCTGAAAAAACAACTAAACCAAGTCCGAAGAAGAAGGCAATTTAGCCAAAGGAACAAAATGAACCATCTTAGAAAACCAGTCACAAACAACCCAGATAACCGTCATCCCCTGGGAAACAGGAAGGTCCAAAACAAAATCCATAGAAATATGTGTCCACGGCCGCTCAGGTACAGGTAAGGGCAAAAGCAACCCACTAGGACGGGAACAACAAGGCTTGGCCCGTGCACAAGTCCCACAGGCCTGCACAAAGGAATGCACATCACGATACAAAAAGGGCCACCAAAAAGATCAGCTAACCAAATCACGGGTACCAAAGATGCCAGGATGACGAGCCAACACAGAACAAAACCTCCGAAATAACTCTAGTAGTCCATGGGGCAGGAACAAAAAACTCCCCACAGGAAATCCGCCTGAAATTCCAGAAGAGCAAGCCGTAAATTGGGGGAAAGAACAACCCCCTCCTTCAGAATGCCGACCGGCTTCGAACGTTCAAGAGAATCAGGCAAAAAACTGCAAGAGAGAGCATCGGCCTTAACATTCTTAGAACCAGGAAGATAGGAAACCACAAAATCAAAACGAGCAAAAAACAAGGACCACCGAGCCTGCCTAGGAGCCAGCCTCTTGGCACACTCGAGATAAACCAGATTCCTGTGATCAGTCAAGACAACCACATGATGTTTAGCCCCCTCCAGCCAATGACACCACTCCTCAAATGGCAGCTTCATGGCCAGCAACTCCCGATTGCCGACATCATAATTGCACAAAAATTTACGGGAAAAGAAGGTACAAGGGTGCATTGCAGAACCAAAAGGATACCTCTGAGACAAGATGGCCCCCCACCAATCTCAGAAGCATCAATTTCCACCTGAAACGAAAGGGAAACATCCGGTTGGCGCAACACTAGAGCAGAGGTAATCCGTCTTATTTGCTCCTGAAAGGCAAAAATGGCCGCAGGAGACCAATGCTCCACATCAGCACCCTTCTTAGTCAAATCGGTTAACAGCTTCACCACGTTGGAAAAATTGGCAATGAACCGACGATAAAAATTAGCAAAGCCCAAAAATTTCTAAAGACCCTTCACAGAGGTAGGCTGAACCCAATCATGAATAGCCTGAACCTTAACAGGATCCATCTCAATTGAAGAAGGAGACAAAATGAATCCCAAAAAAAGATCGACCTGACCTGATCCACATGAGAATCCGAATCGTCAGAAAAAATCAGGATATCATCCAAATATACAATCAAGACCTTGTCAATCAACTCCCAAAATACGTCATGCATAAAGGACTGAAGAATGGAAGGAGCATTAGTCAACCCAAAAGGCATCACAAGGCATTCAAAATGGCCTTCAGGCCTATTAAACCCCGTTTTCCATTCGTGTCCCTGCTTGATACGAACCAGATTGTAGGCCCCACTAAGGTCAATTTTAGTAAACCAACATGCCCCCTTAACCCTAGAAAACAAGTCAGAAATCAAAGGCAGAGGGTACAGAAACTTGACCGTTATCTTATTCAAGAGGCAATAATCAATACAGTGTCTCAGGGAACCATCTTGCTTGACATCAAAAAAGAATCCCGCCCCCAACGGCGAAGAGGAAGGGCGAATATGGCTCTCCTCCAAAGAATCCTTAGTATAACTAGGCATGACAGCAGGTCAGGCACAGACAAGTTGAAAAGTTGACCCTTAGGAAACTTACAGCCTGGCACCAAATCAATAGCACAATCGCACGACCGATGTGGCGGAATATAACTGGACTTGGGCTCAGCAAAACCATCCTGAAAATCAGACAGAAACTCCGGAATCTCCTGGGGCGGAGATGATATAGACATCAAGGAAATGTCATCATGTACCCCCTTACAACCCCAGCTAGTTACGGACATAGACTTCCAATCCAAAACCGGATTATGGACCTGCAACCACGGAAAACCCAACACCACCGCATCATGCAGGTTATGCAAAACCAAAAATTGACAATCCTCCTGATGAGCTGGGGCCATGCGCATTGTCAACTGCGTCCAAAACTGAGGTTTGTTCTGCACAAGAGGTGTAGCTTCGATGCCCTTAAAGGAATAGGGTCCAGCAATGGCTGCATAGGGAAGCCACAACGACTAGCAAACTCAAAATCCATCAAATTGAAAGCGGCACCTGAATCCACAAATGTCATAACAGAAAATTACGACAAAGAACAAATCAGAGACACATATAATAAGAATTTCGGTTGTATAGTATTGATGGTAAAGGTACCAGCAATTTTCTGTGCCCGCTTGGGACAAACAGAGATGACATGAGAAGCATCACCACAGTAAAAACACAACTTATTACATCGTCGAAGTCCTTGTCGGTCAGTGCGAGATAGATTCCTATCACACTGCATCGCCTCAGGAATCTGCTCTGAGGATGACAATCCCGAGAGAGCCTCTCGGCGCTCCCGCAGACGCCAATCAATTTGAATGGCCAGAGACATAGAATCGTTCAAACCCGCTGGCGTAGGAAACCCCACCATAACATCCTTAACAGCGTCAGAAAGACCCTTACTGAAAAGCGCCGCCAAAGCATCATCATTCCATTTAGTCAGCACAGACCATTTCATGAATTTCTGACAATACAATTCTGCCACCTCCTGACCCTGAGACAGGGCCAACAGGGTCTTCTCAGCTTGATCCACAGAGTCAGGTTCATCATAAATTAAACCCAAGGTCTGAAAAAAGGAGTTCACATTAAGTAAAATCGAATCCCCAAAGGTGAGAGAAAACGTCCAATCATGCGGATCGCCCCGCAGCAGGGAGATAACTGTTTTAACCTGCTGAACTGAATCACCAGAGGACCGAGGTCTCAGAGCAAAAAACAGTTTACAATTATTTTTGAAAGTCAAAAATTTGGACCTCTCACCATAAAACAAATATGGAGTAGGAATTTTTGGTTCCAAAACTGGAGTCTGAACTATATACTCGGAAATTCCCTGTACCCTTGCAGCGAGCTGGTCTAAACGAGAAGCTAGTTCCTGGACACTCATACCTGCACAAGACTCCACAGTCACCCAAAGAAAAAGAGGGAAGAAAGAAAAAAGAAACAACAGCCTCAAAACTTCTCTTCCCTTCTTCTGAGATGCATGTATCTCGATTTTAACTCTTTTGGCCAGTTGTACTGTTATGAACCGATGACTCAGGAGTAACATTCAGATTCCATAGAAGTCGTTGGTAACTGTACTGACCGCAATCCCTGACTACACACCGCAACTAGAAGTAGCCGTGGGATGTAACTAACCATACCTAGAGCCCTCTGCACAGCCGGAGAACTAACTGCTTCTAAAGATGGATGTAGGAAAAGCTATCTTGCCTCAGAGCAGAACCCCAAAAGAATAGTAAGCCCCCACAGATATTAACTGGGAAACAAGAGAAAGAAAAACAAACACAGGCAGAGTAAAAGGTTTAGCAAAAGAGGCCAAACTAGCTATATAGGAAAGACAGGATAGAATACTATTGTGGTCAGTATAAAACACTATCAAAAAACCACCAACAGCAGATTGTACAAAAATTACCCCTAGTCACTAAGACTCAGCGCCCTCTATATCTGCAGACTTGTATAAATCAAATGCCAGCAGAACTGGAAATAACAGATAATAGTGAATGGTAAAATTCCTAGGAAGAAAACTTCCTAACTGAGAACAGATAAACAAATACACAGACTAAATTGCAAACCACAACTTAGAAGAAAACAAAACATAAGCAGAACCTTAAGCGCATAAAAGTGTGCCAAAAAATATCAAGAAACAATCCAATTAGCTTGCAAAGTTTTCCACAGAACAGAAGAAACCAGAGAGATGTAAACTGCTCCAGGAACCAAAGACAACTGTCAAAGGTTGATTCCCTTCAAACCATTATATGCTCCAAGAACCATATTGCCAATCATCACCATCACCTGTGAAGCCCACACAGTCAGCTGCATCACCAGCAACAACCACCGGAGGGAGCTCCAATGAATTCACAACATTACCCCCTCCTTGAGGAGGGGTTACTGAACCCTCAACAGAGGCCCCAGGCCTTTCAGGATGAGCCAGATGAAAAGCACGAACCAAGTCAGGGGCATGAACATCTGAGGCCGAAATCCAAGAATTATCCTCAAGACCATAACCCCGCCACTTAACAAGGTACTGTAGCCTCCGTCTCGAAAGATGAGAATCCAAAATCTTCTCAACCTCATACTCCAACTCATCATCAATCAGGATCGGGGCCGGAGGGGCCAAAGCAGGAACCATGGGCTCGACAAAGCGCCTCAACAAGGACTTATGAAAAACATCATGAATCACAAAAGAGCTCAAAAGCGCCAACTGGAAGGAGATAGGATTAATAACTTCAGAAATCCTGTACGGACCAATGTACCGAGGCTTAAATTTAGAAGAAAAAAGCTTCAAAGGTAAACAAACCTTCAAAGGAAAATGACGGGAGGACATCCAAACCAAATCACTAACACGAAGCCGAGAACCAACACACCGATGACGGTTAGCAAAATATTGAGCAGGTTCCTGAGAAAGATGTAAGTTGGCAACCGCACAATCCCAAATCTACTGTAACCGCTCAACCACAGAATCCACACCCGGACAGACAGAAGGCGCAACCTGCCCCGAAGAAAAACGAGGATGAAAACCAAAATTACAAAAGAAGGGTGAAACCAACGTAGCCGAACTCGCCCGATTATTAAGCGCAAACTTGGCCAAAGGAAAAAAGGCAACCCAACCATCCTAATCCGCAGACACAAAGCATCTCAAATAAGTCTCCAAAGTTTGATTAGTTCTCTCCGTCTGACCATTAGACTGCGGATGAAACGCAGAAGAAAAAGACAAAGCCACACCCAGCTTGGCACAGAAAGACTTCCAAAACCGAGAAACAAACTGGGCACCCCTGTCAGACACAATATTTTCCGGAATACCATGCACACGAACAACATGCTGAAAAAACAACTAAACCAAGTCCGAAGAAGAAGGCAATTTAGCCAAAGGAACAAAATGAACCATCTTAGAAAACCAGTCACAAACAACCCAGATAACCGTCATCCCCTGGGAAACAGGAAGGTCCAAAACAAAATCCATAGAAATATGTGTCCACGGCCGCTCAGGTACAGGTAAGGGCAAAAGCAACCCACTAGGACGGGAACAACAAGGCTTGGCCCGTGCACAAGTCCCACAGGCCTGCACAAAGGAATGCACATCACGATACAAAAAGGGCCACCAAAAAGATCAGCTAACCAAATCACAGGTACCAAAGATGCCAGGATGACGAGCCAACACAGAACAAAACCTCCGAAATCACTCTAGTAGTCCATGGGGCAGGAACAAAAAACTCCCCACAGGAAATCCGCCTGAAATTCCAGAAGAGCAAGCCGTAAATTGGGGGAAAGAACAACCCCCTCCTTCAGAATGCCGACCGGCTTCGAACGTTCAAGAGAATCAGGCAAAAAACTGCAAGAGAGAGCATCAGCCTTAACATTCTTAGAACCAGGAAGATAGGAAACCACAAAATCAAAACGAGCAAAAAACAAGGACCACCGAGCCTGCCTAGGAGCCAGCCTCTTGGCACACTCGAGATAAACCAGATTTTTGTGATCAGTCAAGACAACCACATGATGTTTAGCCCCCTCCAGCCAATGACGCCACTCCTCAAATGGCAGCTTCATGGCCAGCAACTCCCGATTGCCGACATCATAATTGCACAAAAATTTACGGGAAAAGAAGGTACAAGGGTGCATTGCAGAACCAAAAGGATACCTCTGAGACAAGAAGGCCCCCCACCAATCTCAGAAGCATCAATTTCCACCTGAAATGAAAGGGAAACATCCGGTTGGCGCAACACTAGAGCAGAGGTAATCCGTCTTATATGCTCCTGAAAGGCAAAAATGGCCGCAGGAGACCAATGCTCCACATCAGCACCCTTCTTAGTCAAATCGGTCAACAGCTTCACCACGTTGGAAAAATTGGCAATGAACCGACAATAAAAATTAGCAAAGTCCAAAAATTTCTGAAGACCCTTCACAGAGGTAGGCTGAACCCAATCATGAATAGCCTGAACCTTAACAGGATCCATCTCAATTGAAGAAGGAGACAAAATGAATCCCAAAAAAAGATCGACCTGACCTGATCCACATGAGAATCCGAATCGTCAGAAAAAATCAGGATATCATCCAAATATACAATCAAGAACTTGTCAATCAACTCCCAAAATACGTCATGCATAAAGGACTGAAGAATGGAAGGAGCATTAGTCAACCCAAAAGGCATCACAAGGCATTCAAAATGGCCTTCAGGCCTATTAAACCCCGTTTTCCATTCGTGTCCCTGCTTGATACGAACCAGATTGTAGGCCCCACTAAGGTCAATTTTAGTAAACCAACATGCCCCCTTAACCCTAGAAAACAAGTCAGAAATCAAAGGCAGAGGGTACAGAAACTTGACCGTTATCTTATTCAAGAGGCAATAATCAATACAGTGTCTCAGGGAACCATCTTGCTTGGCATCAAAAAAGAATCCCGCCCCCAACGGCAAAGAGGAAGGGCGAATATGGCTCTCCTCCAAAGAATCCTTAGTATAACTAGGCATGACAGCAGGTCAGGCACAGACAAGTTGAAAAGTTGACCCTTAGGAAACTTACAGCCTGGCACCAAATCAATAGCACAATCGCACGACCGATGTGGCGGAATATAACTGGACTTGGGCTCAGCAAAACCATCCTGAAAATCAGACAGAAACTCCGGAATCTCCTGGGGCGGAGATGATATAGACATCAAGGAAATGTCATCATGTACCCCCTTACAGCCCCAGCTAGTTACGGACATAGACTTCCAATCCAAAACCGGATTATGGACCTGCAACCACGGAAAACCCAACACCACCGCATCATGCAGGTTATGCAAAACCAAAAATTGACAATCCTCCTGATGAGCTGGGGCCATGCGCATTGTCAACTGCGTCCAAAACTGAGGTTTGTTCTGCACAAGAGGTGTAGCTTCGATGTCCTTAAAGGAATAGGGTCCAGCAATGGCTGCATAGGGAAGCCACAACGACTAGCAAACTCAAAATCCATCAAATTTAAAGCGGCACCTGAATCCACAAATGTCATAACAGAAAATTACGACAAAGAACAAATCAGAGACACATATAATAAGAATTTCGGTTGTATAGTATTGATGGTAAAGGTACCAGCAATTTTCTGTGCCCGCTTGGGACAAACAGAGATGACATGAGAAGCATCACCACAGTAAAAACACAACTTATTACATCGTCGAAGTCCTTGTCGGTCAGTGCGAGATAGATTCCTATCACACTGCATCGCCTCAGGAATCTGCTCTGAGGATGACAATCCCGAGAGAGCCTCTCGGCGCTCTCGCAGACGCCGATCAATTTGAATGGCCAGAGACATAGAATCGTTCAAACCCGCTGGCGTAGGAAACCCCACCATAACATCCTTAACAGCGTCAGAAAGACCCTTACTGAAAAGCGCCGCCAAAGCATCATCATTCCATTTAGTCAGCACAGACCATTTCATGAATTTCTGACAATACAATTCCGCCACCTCCTGACCCTGAGACAGGGCCAACAGGGTCTTCTCAGCTTGATCCACAGAGTCAGGTTCATCATAAATTAAACCCAAGGCCTGAAAAAAGGAGTTCACATTAAGTAAAATCGAATCCCCAAAGGTGAGAGAAAACGTCCAATCATGCGGATCGCCCCGCAGCAGGGACATAACTGTTTTAACCTGCTGAACTGAATCACCAGAGGACCGAGGTCTCAGAGCAAAAAACAGTTTACAATTATTTTTGAAAGTCAAAAATTTGGACCTCTCACCATAAAACAAATATGGAGTAGGAATTTTTGGTTCCAAAACTGGAGTCTGAACTATATACTCGGAAATTCCCTGTACCCTTGCAGCGAGCTGGTCTAAACGAGAAGCTAGTTCCTGGACACTCATACCTGCACAAGACTCCACAGTCACCCAAAGAAAAAGAGGGAAGAAAGAAAAAAGAAACAACAGCCTCAAAACTTCTCTTCCCTTCTTCTGAGATGCATGTATCTCGATTTTAACTCTTTTGGCCAGTTGTACTGTTATGAACCGATGACTCAGGAGTAACATTCAGATTCCATAGAAGTCGTTGGTAACTGTACTGACCGCAATCCCTGACTACACACCGCAACTAGAAGTAGCCGTGGGATGTAACTAACCATACCTAGAGCCCTCTGCACAGCCGGAGAACTAACTGCTTCTAAAGATGGATGTAGGAAAAGCTATCTTACCTCAGAGCAGAACCCGAAAAGAATAGCAAGCCCCCACAGATATTAACTGGGAAACAAGAGAAATAAAAGCAAACACAGGCAGAGTAAAAGGTTTAGCAAAAGAGGCCAAACTAGCTATGTAGGAAAGACAGGATAGAATACTATTGTGGTCAGTATAAAACACTATCAAAAAACCACCAACAGCAGATAGTACAAAAATTACCCTTAGTCACTAAGACTCGGTGCCCTCTATATCTGCAGACTTCTATAAATCAAATACCAGCAGAACGGGAAATAACAGATAATAGTAAATGGTAAAATTCCTAGAAAGAAAACTTCCTAACTGAGAGTAGATAAACAAATATACAGACTAAATTGCATACCACAACTCAGAATAAGACAAAACATAAGCAGAACCTTAAGCACACAAAAGTGTGCCACAAAATATCAAAAAACCATCCACTTAGCTTGCAAAGAATTCCACAGAGCAGAATAAACCAGAGAGATGTGAACTCCTCTAGGAACCAAAGACAACTGGCAAGGATTGATCCACTTCAAACCATTATATGCTCCAAGAACCAGATTGCCAATCATCATCATCACTTGTGAAGCCCAAACAGTCAGCTGCATCATCAGCAACAACCACCGGAGGGAGCTCCAATGAATTCACAACAGCGGCCCAGAAAGCTGGAGCCTTACCATGCTGAGAATTACAACCCCCAGCTGCCTGGGTTACCTTGGCTGGCAATAGAAAATACAGCGGAGTCCACCCCAATTTATTTTTTATTTATTTAAATAGCTAAAATTATTTTTCATTGCCAGTGGAGGTAACACCAGGGAGAAGGAGTTGGCAGCCAGTAGGTGCTTGGTTTACCTGTGCTGGCAAGAGAAAATACAGCGAAGCCCTACACATTATTTAACAGGAAATTAAATACTTTATTATTAAAAAAAAAGAGAGAAACAGGTTTTTAACTAAAAATATATTTATTCACATAAATTGAGAGAGAGCACGTAGGAGAGGGGAGAGAGACAGCAGACAGGGGGAGAGACCGGGGGAAACAGCCGCTGCCCACATGACCCCGTCATGATGTAACTGCCTTCCCAATGTGATAGCATCAGGCCCACATCTATTAGTTTTATACTTTAGTTTTCATAAACCTCATGACATTTCCCAAGTTCCTATTTAAAGGGGTAAACTATAGGGCTACTGTTTAGAAGCCTAGATTCTAAGTTGCTTTGAAACTTGAACGTAATTTTATGCAGGACAAGAATGTTTTTTCCTTTTAAATTTAGTAAGATAATAGATAATTGGAGATTTAAACCACAATTGTTTCTGTTCAATTATCTCTAAGACAAATGAACAGTGTGAAAACATCTTATTTCCCAAGTTCATTCAATATATCACTTTAAGAAATGGAAGAAAGTGGTAAATCACCAATAACATTTTGTTGTTTTCTTTTACCTTCTTAAAAGGTGGTTACTGAACATCCTTTACACTTTATTGGCAGTATGAAAGCCCGGATGTAGCCTTTAGTATTCAAAGATTTGAGAATGGATTCAAAATTGATTAACTCAACACAAGCAAAGAGTTTAATTGACAGAGTACATACACCAAAGTGCTGAATTACTATTGGTGTCCCCATAGGGATTATATCTATTGCTGGAAAAGGGGTTATTGGAATCTTGGAAAATGCTTTTCTAGGGAAAAACGATTAAATAGTTTAGTAAGCAGTCAGAGGCTGACGAGAAAGAAAAAACACAGCGTGTGCATTATACGTGTTTCAATCTGCACCTAAGAACCATAGCAAAGTACTTGCACTCACAAATGTAACACTCAGCAAGACAACATTCTAGTTATTGCCCCACAGGTGACACCAATTTGGTATATATATACAATAAAATATATATACAATATAATGTATATATTGACCAAAAATACTAATGACTTACTTATCGCCAAAGCTAACAGACACTTCTCTATTACGCTCCTCCTTCTAGACCTGTCCTCTGCCTTTGACACAATTGACTACTTCCTCCTACTACAGATCTTCTCTTCACTTGGCATCAAAGATGTTGCCCTCTCCTGGATCTCCACATACCTTTCTGACCGCACATTTAGCATTTCCAATTCCCATACTACCTCCTTATCCTATCCTTTCTCTGCTGGAGACCTGCAAGACTCAGTCCTAGGACTGCTACTCATCTCCATTTATACCCTTGGACTGAGTCAACTGATAAAGTCCCATGGCTTCCAGTACCACCTGTATGCTGATGATACTCAGGTCTACATCTCTGGCCCAGATGTCATCCCTCTGCTGTCCAGAATCCCAGAGTATCTATCAGCCATATCCTCTTTCTTCTCCTCTCGCTTTCTACAACTCAACATGGACAAATCAGAACTTTTCGTCCCAGTGTAACCTATAGCCTCGTCCATCTCACACATCTTCCCTACCTGATCTATCTATCCCAGTTAATGGCATCACACTCTCACCTTCTGCAACTGAAATCTGCTGCCTCGGAGTAACCACACATCCAAACTCTCGCCACCTCCTGCTCAGTAATATTTCCAGAATCCATCCTTTCCTCAGCCCTCAGTGTACAAAAATGCTTGTACGTGCCCTCATCATCTCCTGCCTTGTTTACTGCAGCATTCTCCACTGAGGCCTCCCTGCTAACACTCTTGCACCTTTCCAATCTGCTCCCAACTCGGCTGTTCAAATAATCCACCTCTCTCCCCGCTACTCCCCTCTACAAATTTCTTCATTGGCTTCCAATTCCCCAACAAATCCAGTTCAGACTACTACTACTGACCTATAAAGCCGTCCCCTAACCTGTCCCCTCCTTATATCTCTGAACTAATCTCACACTATCTTCCCTCATGTAATCTTTGGTCCCCCCAAGACCTTCTCCTCTCCTCCACACTTATTCATTCCTCACCCAATCGATTCCAAGACTTCTCCTGAATACTGCCCTTCCTCTGGAGTTCTGTGCCCCAACATATCTGATTATTCACCACCCTTAGATCCTTCAGACGGAACCTGAAACCCATCTCTTCAGGAAAGCTTACAGCCTGCAATGACCCTAATGCTACCAGGGCTATTGCTCTACCACCACTAACAGAGTGGCCGCCTCACCACCACTGGAGAGACCACCTCACCACCACTGGAGAGACCACCTCACCACCACACTCCCCACAGCTGCTTCACCACCACTGGAGTTGCCACAATCCCCAACCTACTGTTTCTTCCCCATCATCCTTTAGAATGTAAACTCATGAGGGCAGGGCCTTCTCCCCTCTGTACCATTCTGTCATTGTTAATTTGTTTACTGTAAACTATATTGATAACTTTGTATGAAGCCCTTTTCATGTACAGCACAATGGAGTTAATGGTGCTATATAAATAAATAAAAATAATAATGTATATTATTTATATAAAATTATATATAAGAGTGAAAAAAAGAGAAAAAAAAGAGAGAGAAAAAAAGAGAAAAAAAAGAGAAAAAAAAGAGGAAACAAAAGAGAAACAAAAGAGAAAAAAAGAGAAAAAAAGAGGAAAAAAAGAGAAATAAAAGAGAAACAAAAAGAGAAATGAAAAGAGAAACAAAAATAGAAACAAAAAGAGAAAAAAAATTATATATATACATATGTCATGGTTAGGGTATCCCTGTGACAAGGAACACAGCAACAGCCAAGTATCATCAAAGGATAAGAAAGATCCTGAGAACCAGCTCAATGGGAAGGATAAGATATGCGCCATCACCATATAGGCCCTCTGTAGTGCAGTGGTGTTCACACTGTGCGGTAATGAGGCAGCGACCCAAGGAGTGTTCAACTTTAATGGCTTTATTTGCACAACTCACAACTTAAATAGCAAAAGATGCCCTCTGGGACGCAGCTGGGTGATTCACACAGTCTGTGTAAAACCTGTTGCCTTGGGAGACAGCTACGCCATTTCACTCTGTGGTGCGCCAGATACTTCGTCCTCACAGGCCTGTGTTGTGCCTTTACACAGACCTGTCCTGC
The DNA here is from genome assembly GCA_033576535.1 of Allobates femoralis. Taxonomy (NCBI): domain Eukaryota; kingdom Metazoa; phylum Chordata; class Amphibia; order Anura; family Aromobatidae; genus Allobates; species Allobates femoralis. The sequence continues at coordinate 557,704,999 of JARQOC010000004.1, forward strand.
TGAGAGCTTCCAGCTTTGCAGCTTGCAAACAAACCACTGACACATCCAAACCTTTGCTGAGGGTTTTTTTAATGGAATCTGTGGTCATGAGCCACAGGCAAGACCTCTGTCCTGCACTCACAGGCTTGCCTATGATTGCAATGCACTCCAGTGGATTCAATATGTTTCAGTGCTCATTCTGGGGAATACATATTGTCCCTCGCATATGATTCCCCTCACTGCCTCACACCTGCCAGTCATCAGATACCCTGCTAGCATAATGTGCTGGCCAAAACAAGACCCAGAGCTAAATGCAGGGAGGTCTTCACCCCACTTTTATCACCCAATGATTGCATACCAACAGAAAGGAAGATGGTCAAGGCTTGATAGGCGTCCAAGTCACCATCATGGATGAAACCTAGGAGCATCCAGGAATACATCAGAACAATGGCACCAAAAGATGAGATACTGAGCAAGAACCTAAGGCAGCAACAACAACAGTCCTGGAAAAAAGAACAGGAACATGAAGTGACACCGCAAGACAAACCGCTGCATGGTATGTACCATCGACAGGTAATGGGGGTGGCTGACATGGAAAATTCTACCAATGGCTGGAGAAAGCTGGACTCCAAGACAGCAGAGGCAATAATCATAGCGACACAAGAGCAAGCGCTAAGTACCAGATCCATAGAAGCAGGGATCCACCACACAAGACAAGATACAAGGTGCAGACTCTGCAAAGAAACCTCGGAAACTGTCCAACACATAGTGGCAGGATGCAAAACAGGAACAGCGTACAGTGAACCAAGTAGCAGAATTGTATACAGGAACATCTGTACAGCATGTGGGCTAAGTCCCTGTAAGTCCTGGTGAGAGACCCTAGAAAAAGTGGTGGAGAATGAAAGGGCTAAAATCCAAATGGATAAGCAGGTGTTGGCTAACCAACCAGATATTGTGATAGTAAACAAGGAGCAGAAGACAGCAATGATAATAGATGTGGCAGTGCCAAATGTCAGCAACTTCAGAAAGAAGGAATTTGAGAAGAACCAGGGCATTAAAGAAGAACTGGAGAAGAAGGGGAAGATGAAGGCAGCAGTGATTCCAGTGGTGATAGGAGCACTCGGAGCAGTGACTCTAAGTTGGAACAATGGCTTCAACAGATTCCAGGAGCAACATCATAACTCTGACCAGAAAAGTGCAGTGCTGAGCAGGGCCGTATTTGGAGTTTCTGCTGCCCTAGGCACTGTCAGCGGCCGCCCCCCCCCCTGTCACGGCTCCTCCCCCCCTTGTGGCCCCTCCCCCATCACAGCTCCTCCCCCCTGTTTCAGCCCCTCCCCCCGTCACGGACAATCTTCCCCCCAGATATTATTCTTATCTTATGTCACAATACCGGTATCTGAGGATCTTCTATATTGAGGTCAGGGGCTCTCTGATGCGCTGTCGCTGCCTGTGTCGCTGTCTTCCTCTTTTGACACTGCAGTACGGTGGACAAGAGAGCATTAACTGGTTAATAACAAGTATGGAGTGTATTAACTGAGCCATAAACCCTCCCCATACCATGTCCAGCAGACATTGTAGGATTACTATATGGATTTTATTATTAGGGTACGGTCCCACTGGCGTGAAACTCGGATGAGTGCAATGTGTGATTTCATCGCATTGCACTCGGACCAATGTTATTCAATCTCTGAGAGCACTAGCGAGTGTCAGACGCTTTTTTCTCATCCAGATTCAGGATGAGAAAAAAGTCCCGACATGCTGCGACAGCCTGTGATTCATATGCGAGACTCGCCAATGCAAGTCTATGAGTCCGACAAAATCACGGACCGCACATGGACCATCCGAGAGGCATCAGTTTTTTTCACGGATACATTATCATTCTGCAGCTGAGAACACTGTAAAATATTCCTGTAAATGATTCTACAGTAATAGCTGCTGAGGAAAGACAGATTGCACACGGATGTGATCTGAGAGAAATGTCGGACACTCGCACAGCAGTTGGATGCCATACAGACCAAAAAACCGATGACACTCGTCCGACTCTCCTGGATGAGAAACTGACCGATTTTAAGGCGGCGGGAGACAGTGTAGCATCATGTCCTCAGCTCCGTGCTGTGCGCAGACAGTGTACTACCATGTCCCCAGCTCCATGCTGTGCACAGGGTACCACCATGTCCCCAGCTCCGTACTGTGCACAGTGTATCACCATGTCCCCAGCTTCGTGCTTTGCACAGTGTACCACCATGTCCCCAGCTCCGTGCTGTGCACAGTGTACCACCATGTCCGCCGCTCCGTGCTGTGCACAGTGTACCACCATGTCCACCGCTCCGTGCTGTGCATACAGTGTACCACCATGTCCGCAGCTCCCTGCTGTGCACAGACAGTGTACCACCATGTACGCAGCTCCGTGCTGTGCACAGACAGTGTACTACCATGTCCTCAGCTCTATGCTGGTGCTGTGCACAGTGTACCACCATGTCCTCAGCATCGTGCTGTGCACAGTGTACCACCATAACCTCAGCTCCGTGCTGTGCACAGATAGTGTACCACCATCTCCCCAGCTCTGTGCTGTGCACAGACAGTGTACGGTACACTGTCTGTGCACAGCACGAAGCTGAGGACATGGTGGTACTGGTACACTGTGCACAGCACGGAGCTGGTGGTACACTGTGCACAGCACAGAGCTGAGGGCGTCCCAGAAGAGACAGACAGGCCACAGACGGGCAGCGGGACAACACTGACCCCACCTGGAAGAACAAAAATTCCCAGCACCCAACACACTGCCCAGAAATCATATAGGACAGGCAGGAGAGCTACACCTCCCAGCATGCCACACCCTGCCAACACAGGAAGGTAGTGGCAGCTGCATGGAGGCAGACACACGGTACAGCCGCCATTATCACCACACACAGCGCCAGCCACAGCCCCAGTCCTCCTGCATCCCCGTTCTTCTTTGCTCTGTTCCTCCTGCTGCTCCTGTCCTCCTGCACCTCCGTCCTCCCCTCTCCTCCTCTCCTCTGCCCCTCCTGCTGTTCCTCTATCCTCCTGCACCCCCATCCTCCTCTCCTCTGTCCTCCAGCACCCCCGTCCTCCTCTCCTCTGTCTTCCAGCACCCCCGTCCTCCTCTCCTCTGTCTTCCAGCACCCCCGTCCTCCTCTCCTCTCTCCTCCAGCACCCCCGTCCTCCTCTTCCCTGTCCCTCCTGCTGCTCCTCTTGCACCCCCGTCCTCCTCTCCTTTGTCCCTCCTGCTGCTCCTCTGTCCTCCTGCACCCCTGTCCTCCTCTCCGCTGTCCCTCCTGCTGCTCCTCTATCCTCCTGCACCCCCGTCCTGTTGCTCCTCTGTCCTCCTGCACCCCCGTCTTCCTCTCCTCTGTCCCCCTGCCCCCCCGTCCTCCTGCACCCCCGTCCTGCTCTACTCTGTCCTCCTGCACCCCCGTCCTGTTGCTTCTCTGTCCTCCTGCACCCTGTCCTCCTCTCCTCTGTCCTCCTGCACCCCCGTCCTCCTCTCCTCTGTCCTCCTGCACCCCCGTCCTCCTCTCCTCTGTCCTCCTGCACCCCCGTCCTCCTCTCCTCTGTCCTCCTGCACCCCCGTCCTCCTCTCCTCTGTCCTCCTGCACCCCCGTCCTCCTCTCCTCTGTCCTCCTTCACCCTGTCCTCCTCTCCTGTCCCTCCTGCTGCTCCTCTTGCACCCCCGTCCTCCTCTTCCCTGTCCCTCCTGCTGTTTGGCTGTCCCTCCTTCCACCCCGTCCTCCTCTCTCCTGTCCCTCCTGCTGCTCCTCTTGCACCCCTGTCCTCCTCTTCCCTGTCCCTCCTGCTGCTCGCTGTCCTCCTGCACCCCATCCTCCTCTCCTCTGTCCTCCTGCACCCCCGTCCTCCTCTCCTCTGTCCTCCTGCACCCCGTCCTCCTCTCCTCTGTCCTCCTGCACCCCCGTCCTCCTCTCCTCTGTCCCTCCTGCTGCTCCTCTTGCACCCCCCTCCTGCTGCTCCTCTGTCCTCCTGCACCCCTGTCCTCCTCTCCGCTGTCCCTCTGCACCCCACAACTCACACACAGAGACATTACACACAGATACAACTCGCACACAGAGACACAACTCATAGAGACACAACTCACACAGAAGACACATACAACTCACACACAGAAGACACAACTCACACAGAAGACACATACAGCTCACACACAGAAGACACACAACTCACACAGAAGACACACAACTCACACAGAAGACACATACAACTCACACAGAAGTCACATACAACTCACACAGGACACACACAACTCACATAGAAGACACAACTCACACAGAAGACACAACTCACACAGAAGACACAACTCACACACAGAAGACACAACTCACACAGAAGACACAACTCACACACAGAAGACACAACTCACACAGAAGACACAACTCACACAGAAGACAACTCACACAGAAGACACATACAGCTCACACACAGAAGACACACAACTCACACAGAAGACACATACAACTCACACAGAAGACACATACAACTCACACAGAAGACACATACAACTCACACACAGAAGACACAACTCACACAGAAGACACAACTCACACAGAAGACACATACAACTCACACACAAGACACATACAACTCACACACAGAAGACACAACTCACACAGAAGACACATACAACTCACACACAGAAGACACAAACAACTCACACACAGAAGACACAACTCACACAGAAGACACAACTCACACAGAAGACACAACTCACACAGAAGACACAACTCACACAGAAGACACAACTCACACAGAAGACACATACAACTCACACACAAGACACAACTCACACACAGAAGACACAACTCACACAGAAGACACATACAGCTCACACACAGAAGACACAACTCACACAGAAGACACATACAGCTCACACACAGAAGACACAACTCACACAGAAGACACATACAACTCACACACAGAAGACACAACTCACACAGAAGACACATACAACTCACACACAGAAGACACAACTCACACAGAAGACACATACAGCTCACACACAGAAGACACAACTCACACAGAAGACACATACAACTCACACACAGAAGAGACAACTCACACAGAAGACACATACAACTCACACACAGAAGACACATACACAACTCACACACAGAAGACACACAACTCACTCAAACACACATACAGACATACACACAACTCACACACACATTTTACAGATACCTCACACATACACTTGTTTCTGCTGCAGGAAGGGGCTACATATCGAGCTTCCCCTGCTCCCAGCAGCCGTTCCCGGGCAGCCCCTCCCCCACTCACTCCTTCTCTCTGCCTGCACAGCACAGGCACAGCAGGAGGTCCGTCACCTTTTCACCCGGAGGTTGGAGCTGCTTCTCCTCATCCTCCAGGCTCCAGCACGTCGCTCCTCTAATCCTCGTCGGCTCTCACTTCTTCCCGCGCAGTGCAGGAGGGTAAGAGCACGGGCCAATGAGCGGGCCTGATGACGACGGGGGAAAGAGGGGGGCTGGGGGTGTATGAGGGGGCGGGGCTTACGACCCGGCCAACGCAGGCATGAGCGGGCCTGATGACGATCGGGGGGGGGGGCGGTGGGTGTATGAGGGGGCGGGGCTTATGACCCGGCCAACACAGGCATGAGCGGGCCTGATGACGATCGGGGGGGGGGCGGTGGGTGTATGAGGGGGCGGGGCTTATGACCCGGCCAACACAGGCAGAAAAAAAAAAGAAAAAAAAAAAAAAAAGAAATGACGCTGAGACGCCGCCCCCTATGAATGGCTTCGCCCTAGGCACGTGCCTACGAGTGCCTAATGGCAAATACGGCCCTGGTGCTGAGAACAACTTAGATCCTGCACAGAACCCTCAAACTCCCAGCATGTCTCTGGTAGAGGACCACAGAATGGAGAAAACCAGAAACCATCCTACAGCGAGTGAGAAGGTGGTTTTTATACAGTGTTTGAGGAGTTCACAATGAACTTGATACACTTTGAATCAATGTTCTCACGTCTAGTCATCATTTTTACTGAAAGCCCAGTGTAACCTATAGCCTCTACAAATGCAGGAAGCCTAAACTTAGATTGGGTTCTCTGGCTGTCAGTTACCCAGTACACCTTTATTAACTCTTTATAGTTGCTATATACACTTCACCAGAGGAACCTACTTAGAATATGGTAGTATTACGGTTTTATAAATGATATGATTCAGAGTAGTCTTATGGCTTTATTTGTATTTTCTCTTTCAAAATCCATCAAATGCCACCTCATAACGATGAATCAGATCATCTACAAAAGAATAACATTCAAGGAGTAAAGTAATCTAATATTACACACAATTCTTCTCACAGCCTGGTTCTTAAGGAAAGGAAGCAATGCTTAGACTTAGAAGAAGCACAAAGTATCACAATGTAATGTAAACCAAGCTCATTTAATATAAGCACGAGGCAGAGGAGGCCAGCGGAAAATGCAACTGCTCCATAATACAGTGTGAAACATCAAATGAATATAAATGAGCTTCGCCTGCCTCTGGATCAACATAATGCAAATGCAGGTGCGGGAACCCAATGGAGGAGCTCAATACAGTCTATTGGGAATAATTTGTCAAGTGAAAGAGACAGAAAATGCAGCACCAGTCATTTAAGGCACTTTTGTGCTCTATTTAAGAATTGAGGCTCACATTTAAGAGGCAAAAAGTAGCAATTAGATCCTAAAAGTGAACTAAATACCTTCAAATGGGAGTCAATTGTGCCTCATGAATAGACGGGGAAGGAAAATGACTTATAATGTAATTTTTTACTCTCGTTTTTAAAGTCCATGTCATCCCATTTCGCTGATAAATACCCCCTGGGGATACAAGACTATGATAACTTGTTGGAGAAAGATAACTGTGGTCTTAATAACACAATGACAGGATAATATAATGACACCACTGGAAATAGGAATGAACTTGGAAGATTGCTGTGATAAAGTAGAGGGTTGACTCAGAATAGTCTTAGGTATCGAAACTCTAGAACAGTCTTTAGTTCATCGTTTTGTTTCTTTAACATCTGCTCTTGTTCTGGTCTTCCTAAACCTCGGGGTCAGTTGATAAAGTTTCTGTTGAGACTGTTTTATATAAAAACTTTCATTCTTCACTTACAACAATAGGAGCGTTGGACACAGCTGGGTTTGGATCACAGGTCCAGCCGTAATCTGAAGACCACATCAACCATGATGCTTTCCGTCAATTTGTTCATAGGATCAAATTCAGCTTCGCTATTGATTGCAGTTCATAACTGGTATACGAAGCTCAATATCTGTCTCATAGGGAGGTTGATTGTCATATCCTTTGATGGATTACTACAGAATTTCTGTCCTTAAATGCTTTTCTTCTTCTAGTCATCCTATACTTTTCGGGTGAACTGATAAGGTTTCTACTGACACAGTTTTATATGAAATGTTTCATTGTTCCCTACATTAATAGGAGAGGGGACACAGCTGGACCGAGATTAGGTGTCTATTTGTAGTCTGAACACCACACCAACGGTAGTGTTTTCCATTAGTTTTGTCATAATATAAAGTACAGATTTTCTATTGATTGCAGTTCACAATTGGCAAATGAAACACAATATCTCTATATCATGGAGAGGGCTTGTTCTTCTAGCTCTGCTTTGGTCATCAGGTGATGCAGAATAACAGTTCTAGTTTTGTGTCCTCTGTGACTTGTAGTTCCATCTACAATGAGAGATAAAGAGTTGACCTCTATCTGTGTTTGCTGTGTGGTTTGGTTGGGGCTGCAAGCTATTTAAGCTCCTGAATTCCTTCTGTCCACTTGGAATTATTATCTGACTTGCAACTTGTACCTTGCTATTCTCCCAGAGGACATTCCTGGTTCTTAACTTCAACTCGTTTTAACTGTTTTCCTTTATTTACTATTTTATTTCTACACTGATCTCCTGATTCTGACTCGGCTACTTGACTACTTCCTTGTGTCTGGTTCGTTGCTCTGGATAGCAGTTCTGCTGTAGAAGCAATCTGGTGGACTTCATCTGAAGATCAAATCCCTGTACAGAGGTTAAAAGGTGAAGGCCATGGTTCCTCCACAATCTGTCAAGAAGAATGGCTTGCATCAAGTCTGTCTGAGGTAGCCTTTTTCACAGAATCACAGTTGATAGCTGTTCATGTCATGTGTCATAACTCAGTTTAGAGATTTAATATGGTGTGACCTGTTGTTGCATGGTCAATTCCTCTGTCTGCTACGAAATTACCCTTTTCATCACTGTACAAATGCTAATAGTTCATATTGTCTTGGTTCTCACTTCTTGGTGTTTTTAATTACCTCATTGTTGTTTGTCCTATTACGTTCTGGGTTGGGCAGTCAGGAACATATAATAAAAATATGTTTTCCATTGTCTATACGCTGACATTCTACCTCACACGTACACATTGTAGCTGCATACAGCTTCCCTCCATGATCCCCACCCCCCCTCGGGTAATTAAAGAATTCAGTTTTATTTATGACTCTACACATAGATAAGGCATTTGGCGTGAAGCAGAGATGAAGCAAAGGCTCCAATTTCTTAGTTCTCTCAGCTAAATCACTTTATGACAAATTTCATGTACCATATTAACAGTAGAATTATGAAACTTATAGTTTTAGAATCCATACAAAAAGGTGAAAGTAAAACACCATAATGTTGCTTTGGGCAATGGCCGGAATCATAGCAAATGGATTTCCGTCTATTATAGAATTCCAGCTATGTCGTGTTTCCTGTCTATCAAAAGGTGAATTCATGAGGGGGACAATATGTTAATATCCTTTGCCTGTTAGCTTCACGGCCAAAATAATTGTCAAAATTCTCAATTTTGAGGAAAAATTTTATTTAGTGAAGACTGTCTTATTACTGAGATAGGAGATGGCAGCTGTTACTGATAACATTTTGTGATGATGATAGGAGAATCTCATCTACATAGAATCTCATCAGTGACAGCTGCCATCTCCTATCTCAGTAATGGGAAAGTCTTTACTGAACACAGATTTTACCACAGAATTGAGAATTTTGATAATGACTGATCAATTTTGGCATAAAAAGAAGGAAATTTATCTGATAAGGTGCATTATAAGGTTGCTCATTTTCATATGCACCAATGATTTATGAAACACAATTAAGCACAATTAAAATAAAGGCTACTGCATAAGATTTTTGTATGCACTCTAAGTTTTATTTCCTTTTACAGCTACTGCTTGAGGTGGAGAACCACTGCTCGATTTTCTAATATCTAGTAGACACACTCTTTTCCTCTTACTGTTAATTTATGTTGTATTCATTTTTATGTAGAGGAAGTACATATACACATTTATGAATGTGATCTGTCAATTACCTACTCAGACTGACAGCTTTTTGAGCGTTTTTGTAATATTTCATAATCAAGATGAGTTTTAAATATTCTACTGTATATTGTTTTGTATCATCAGCAAAAACTGGAAACCTACATTCTGCTCCATTCAAGTCAGTATAATATATAAAAAGAACTGGACCCAAACTATTACAGCACCAAAAGAAGACCAGAAATAAATACTGTGAAACCTAGTGTAGTAGACAGATCTGCCTCCAAACAAATCACTGCCTTCACTATGAAAAAAAAGAGTTTTTCTCCTTCGCCTCATTGGGGGACACAGGACCGTGGGGTGTTATGTTGCTGTCCACTAGGAGGCGACACTAAGCAGAATCTGCAAAAGAGTTAAGTGGCTCCTCCTCTACAGCATATACAGCCTAGAGCAGGAAGTGCTTCTCCAGTTTTTGCTTAGTGTCGAAGGAGGCACACCTACATTTTTACTCTCTCTACTTTTTCTCATCTATTTTTCTTCCAATGAAGAAAAGTGGGTCCGGCGTGGCCCCCGGCATGCTCCTTCCTCGGCCACCCACTGTTGGGGCGCTGGGTTGAAGTTGAGAATCGTTACATATGCCGTACTCCTTTCTCGGCCTCCCACTGTTGGGTTGCTGGGTTAAAGTTGAGACAGCCCAGCATAACATCCACCTTCCTCACTCCCTCGGGGTCCTGAGTTGAAGCCAGAGCTGGACTTTCTGCCAGATGACGTCCCCCTAATCACCCTCTGGGTGCTTAGGCTGAGGCACCACAGGTATCAGCAGCACATGCTGCATTCTGGGCTGGGATTCTGGATGGATGCCTGTAGAAGCACAGGCTCAGAGACGACCCCCTAATCACCCTATGGGTCATTAGGCTGGGCACCACAGGTACCAGCAGCACATGCTGCACTCTGGGCTGGGATTCTGGAGCAGTCCCCCCTAATCACCCTGTGTGCTATTAGGCTGAGGCACCCGGCTGCCTGCAGGAGCGCAGGCTCACAAGCTTCTCAAACAAGCACAGCAGTCCCCCTAATCACCCTGTGGGCTATTAGGCTGAGGCACCATAGGTACCAGCAGCGCAGCTGCACTTATCTACCCCAGGATCCTGGTGGGGTCCGGGTACAGCCCCACTCAGCCCTGCAGGGCCAGAGGTGTCTACCTGTCCCCCTTCTCCCTGCACAGCTTCCACAGCCCAAGGCAGGGAGAAGAGGTACTCTGCTTCCCCTACGCTGCCCCTGCAAGAGCAGGCAGCAAGGTACCTGGGGTGGCAGGGATCCGTCATGGTCCCCTCGCTGCCAGACCGGCGGTTCTGGATCCATCCCGGACCTCCGCGCCGACCCCCCCCCCCGCCATTGCGGGGCCGCAAATCACCCCGCAGGAGTCAGCTGCTGTACATATCTGATTCAAGCATTATATGCCCACCTGAGTGGGTGGAAGGTCTCTAGGGGGACTGGGTACCCCCTAGAGACATTATAGAAACATTTATTAATAAAAGTAAAAGTTTACACAAACACCGAACACTTTGCTTATCCCGGCGGCAGCCGGGATAAGCAAAGTATATACGGGAACCGCATTGCTCAGGATTACACATCCTGAGCAATCCGGTTCCCGCATTGCAGATAACAGAACCGCTCCGAAAACTGCAGCCTGCATGATTTTTCACGCAGGCTGCAGAGTCGGAGACCGAAACCGGATTGCTTGTCAAGCAATCCGGTTGTTAGCATAGGCTCCTATGAGGAGCATTTCCTGATCCGGTTTTGAGCTTTTTAAAAGCTCAAAACCGGATCAGGCTTTAAAAAAAAATCTGGATGTGTGACCCTAGCCTAAGTATGGTAGAATAATGGTGTAGAATCCGTTTCCGCAAAAATTCTTTTTATTTCATGATTAAAAATTACAAATCACACATCCTCCAGAGGAGCTCTGGAGGATGTGTGATTCTTAATTTTTTAATAATTAAATAAAAAGAATATTTGTGGCACCGGATTCTACACCATTATTATTTTGCTACTGGTGGTTGCCAAGCCACCTTCCGGTTTGCCTGGGAGTCCTGGGAACATTAGGTGTTGGAGCTAATCCTTTCTTGAATTTTCATTTCAATATGATGCCTCAGGTCAGTACGAGTTTATAAATGCCAAACATGTATAATCTTAAGGTACTGTCACATGGAGCGACGGGACTGGGGATGTCGGCAGCGACTGGCGGGTGCGCGCACATTTTTGGCACCCCGACAGCGTCGCTGTCCCCATTTACATGGGGCGACATCTCCAGCCCCGCGCTGGCGAGCTGACAGGCGCCATCGCCTCCGGGGTGTATGACAACTCCAGCGGCGATGCAGGACAATGGGAGCCAGCGGCCGGTTACATAGGGCGATGTGTGCACATCGCCCCAGATCAGTCGCCTGGGTTCAGAGCACTGCTCTGAAACCAGGCGACCTCCAGGTGGTGCCGACATCGCCCCTTTACATGAGGTGACTTAGGGGCGATGTCGCCACCGATAGGATACGCCCCTACGTCGCCGATGTAATCGGTGGCGATGTCGCCCCCTGTGACGGGCCCTTTACTGTTATCTAAATGGTGAAAAAAAATTCTAACATTTTTAAAGTAAACGAATTGCACTTTTGGTGCCATTTTCCGCAACTCATATTGTTTTCATTATTCGGGATCTGGAGCTGTGTTGTGGCTTAATGTTTGTGTCTTGAACTGACCTTTCAAATGATGCAATCTGAGGCTGTGGTCACAGTACCATTTTTCACATGCATTTTTGGAGACCTGCGTTTTCAAAAACGCATGTAAAAAACGCACCCATAGGCCCCCATGTTAAAAAACGCATGCCCTAATAGCCAAAAAGCATATGTGACTGTCCCATGCGTTTTTGGAGCATATCCTCCCTGCAGCCTCCAGCTTTCAGTCATAGAGGTTGTTTGGCGTGACTTCAGTCACCGCTCAGTACATATTGAGCAGTGGCTATGGGCACATCCTGACACACCCCGGCACATTAACTGACAGCTGTCACTACAGAAATACATTTCTTCCTGATAGTCAGACATTCAGTGTGTCCAGGCAGCTTCAGAGCACTGTTATCTCCTGTACGTAACAGGTTCCCTTCAAACTGTGAAATGTCTTCCATAACTGTTTCTAGTAGAAGGAATGCATGACATGAACTGGTACCAAGTTAAGGGGATACCATCCAAAATGTTTCATGCTGTGCAAGTATGCTTAAAGTGGATGTCTACTACCAGGACAATCCATTTTTAAATAAAGTGGTCACCATTGTAAAATAGAAATAGCAGATACCCAACTCCGGTATGACATCATTGCAGTGATGTCAGGGCAAGGTCTCCAGGGGATGGCATAACACTGTTATGCCTCGTGATCCTTGCAGCCAATCAGTAGCCACTCACTTCCTTCAGACAAGCAGATGCAGTGAGTGCACAGCAGCCCAATAGCAGCCGCCGATTGCAGGGATCAAATGCCATAACAATGTGACCATAGCCCCGACATCACATTGAACTGACTGAGGAGTTGGAAGTGACTGCTATGTTTATTTTACAAGTGGAACTACTTTATTTAAAAAGCGATTGTTCAGGTAGTGGAAAATCCCTTTATTCCACCTCCATTTCTGATTTTATTGCACAGTTGCTTTATTTTTCACACCAATAAGTTTGAGAATTTAAAAAAAGTGTGTGTAACAGTGAACATAGGTTGTAAAATTATTCAATAAAGTGAACCTGTCACATGGAAAAATGCTATTAATTGGAAGATATGGGCTTAATCTGCAGGTTAATTACATTCTGAACCTCCCGGACACCTGCACATTAAATCCTGCTGCTGGAAGGAAATGAACGTTAATCCTTCCGGCATCGTTCCAGTTGAAGTCATTGAGGCGACGCCGGCATGGCTTCAGTCATCGCTCTGTATATGGAGAGAGGTGGCTGTAACCAGGCCCCATGTGCTGACTAATAGCTGGTTCTACTGCAAAGGGTACCTTTACACGCGGCTACATTTCTAGGGTGGCTACAGGTAACTTACTGGTTGCAGTGAAATCATGGAGAGATTATTCCATTTGTACACAGCAACAAGATAGAACCTTGTCTCCATGATTTCACTGCAACCAGTAAGTTACCTGTAGCCACCCTAGAAATGTAACCGCGTGTAAAGGTACCCAAAGAGACTGTCAGTGCGGGGGGCGCTTACAGCCACCTTTCTCCATACACAGAGCGGTGACTCAACCCGTGCTGGCGCCACCTCCATGACTGAAACACTGCTGGGAGGATTGAAGTTAATTAACCACCGGCAGTGGGATTTAATGTACAGGTCCTTAGAATGCTATTATTCTGCAGATTAACCCCATATCGGCAAGTTAATAGCATCTTTCCACATGACAGGTTCCCTTTAAACGAGATGATAAAAATACTTCTGTTGTTTCAAGCAGTAATATTTTCCCTTTTGGAGCAGATTGACTCATGCCTTCTGGATTAATATGAGAACACTAATTTCTGAAATCATCCTCTTTCTTCCATCCATGTGTGATCTTTCCCTTTTTGGTTGAACTTGATGGACACATTTTATTCTCATCGCTATTTATGATTTCATCTAAAACTCAATAGAACAGAAATGACATAACGAGTAGTGTGTTGCCCCTTTTGCATTGTGACGGGTTTCGTCTTTGGGATGTACCGTATGTACTATACATTTTCATAGTAGTCTTTAGGCCACGTGCACACGTTCAGTATTTGGTGAGTTTTTTACCTCAGGATTTGTAGCAAAAACCAGGAGTGGATGATAAATACAGAAGTGGTGCAGGTGTTTCTATGATACTTTTCCTCTGATTGCTCCACTCCTGGTTTTGTCTACAAATCCTGAGGTAAAAAACTCATCAAATACTCAGCATGTGCACGTGGCCTTAAACTATTTTTCAGTCAGTGACAGCACTGTCCTAACACCAGGTTTCCATTCATTCCTTTTCTACAATATGATTCTTGCTAGTAACACAGTAGTCATCTCTTTCCCTCCACATCGTGAGATCTATCTCCACCCCCATCACAATCGTCTCTTGACACACTCTTAATCAATTCCTATGATGAAACCTTTCTTTCCCAGTTTTCGTCTGTCAGCTTGTCAGTACCATTCTTCTAATGCTATGATTTGCGATCAAGCATCCCCCCCATCCCCCACACTCTGTCAGCCACGAAATTGATGGATTTCCCTTCCAATCTCTTCCGCTTGTGATTTCAGAAGTGTTTTCTGTTTTCTTCAGAAATTCACATATCTTACGCTGCTGAGCACTGTATAAAGGACATTTAGGAGAAGAAAATGATTTGCCTCGTTTCTAGATGTCCACTAATATTTCATATTTGACTCTATTCTCTATTAATGTCCAAGAAGAAACCAACTGGCTCTCCAGTGCTAACTATTGGAGGTTGTTAATCTATAAGTCAATGTTTGATCCTGTAACAAGTCTTGCAACATGACTGAGAATATTTTTTTCAAACAAGACTCTTTTCCAAAAAAATGATAAGGCAAATTAGATTGAACTTGATGGAATTGGGTCTACCTTCAATCTTAACTAACACCTGTGAAACTGTCCGCAGACAGCTGTCCTCCCCATCAGTGCAGAAAGCGTAATTGCTGACTGGTGAGAAGTCTTTTACAGAGGTATAGAGAGTCCTGTTTCAACTTGTGGAGACCACCAGCTAACTGATGGAGACTTATAAGAGGGGCTGTGTTACCTTGGAAAAGCTTATTCCATTTAATTTCTCTCTTTTAGGAAGCATACTGTCATGCCCTCGGCCACAGAGCCAGTCTCTGCTAAGCAGGGAGATCGATGCCCACTATGCAGCTCCACTAATTCTGCTTTCCATGCCAATGGTTCCATGCGGCCATCTGCTTCATTATCTGCTAGGAATCCAAGTCTTCTTGGCAGGTCTTCTGAGAATGCTCTTAGGATGTGCATGCTGCTTCCTGCATACACTTAAAGGAGCAATACACCTGTTCCCTATTGGGATTCAGACTGAGTGCTGAACTGCTCTGTGCATAAAAGGCATCCTCCCCCTATGGGAGGTGCCTGGGCAACGTCTTCACTCATTTGGATTGATGCCTCTCACCAGGTTACACTCTGCAGTGCTCTACGATAGGAATACTGTTGCCTTGCTTTATACTGATACCTCTGTCTCCACAGAATCCCCTTCTGGCAGTTCCTTATCCTGGATTCCTCAGGACACTCTGGAAACCTCAACCAGCTAGATCTGCCTTTCCTGGATTACACAGACCCCACAGGATCCTCTCCACTGACAGAGCCAGTGTTCCACAGTCTCTCCGTATTTACTGTCTGGTCTGTACAGGTCGCCCCTCTGGTCTAGAATTCATGGCATTTAGGCCTTCTAGTGTTGTAACAGGTGAATCCCTGTACAGGGGTTACTTCTGCTGGTGCTCCACTACGAGCATACTATGTCACGATCCAGAGGGTCCTCTCCTTGGGCACCTTTCCCCTTTTGTTAAACTTTCCTCAATAAATATCCTTGGTCCTGTCTCTTGAGTATCGACTATACAGCTGCCACTGCACCATCACTGAGCTAGGGACTCCACTCTACATCATCATGCCCTGTGGGCGTAACACAGACTGCCTCTTGAGTCCCACCTATACTGTAGAAGGCATCTAACCAAAGAATCATAGAATGGTGGAGTTGGAAGGGACATTCTGGGTCATCTGGTCCAACCCCCTGCTCAAAGCGGGATTCACTAAATCATCCCAGACAGATGTCTGTCCAATCTCTGTGTGAAGACTTCCATTGAAGAAGAACTCACCACCTCTTGTGGAAGCCTTTGCCACTTGTTGATCACCCTAACTGTCAGTTTTATTCTAATATCTAATCTGTGTTTCCTCAAAGATATTATTCAGTTAGCATTTAATGAGCAATTCCACCTGACCCCAAATACTTAGCCAAATCATAATCATCTCCAAAAGAAAAATGTAACTGTAGACAGTTGTTTCAAAATTCTTCCTCCTTGACAGTGTTGAGCAGGTTTCTGGTTGGATTAGATTCCAAGTATTGATGTATACGGGGGCAATCGCAATATTTTGTCACTATATACATTTGTAAGAGCTACAAACATTACTATGGTGCCCTATGCTATTTGGGCAGCGAAGGATGTTTCCATACATTTTGAGTGGTGAGAAAAACTATATTTCAGCATCATAATGGTGGCTGCTACACAACTACATAAGTGGATGACTCCTAAGAAGTGATGAGCAAATCGATCCTTAAAGGGAATTTGTCAGAAGGATTTTGTTAAGTAATCTGAAGAGACAGCATGCTCTAAAGGCCACTTCACACACACAGATATCTGAGTCCAATATCTGAACAGATCTCTGGTTGCAGTGAAATCATGGACACATGGCTCCATTTTGTGGCTGTGTACAACATGGAGCAATGTATCCATGATTTCACTGCAACCAGAGATCTGTTCAGATATTGGACTCAGATATCTGTGTGTGTGAAGTGGCCTTAAGGGTTAGCACAGAGATTTCAGCACTGCGTTTTTTATTGCACTGCATATTGTTGTTTACCCGGAAAACAGCCCTCGTCCTAGTACAACTAGCCACGTCCTGCCGCCTGGCCGCCTACTTGTTCCTAAGACACTGAATGAAATAAAGGAGACTTTTAAGCATAATTTGGTGAGTGCTGCTTTTCCTTCTCTATTTTTAAATTATCTGAAGTTTGTTTTATCACCAGTAGCTTATTAATGCTGTGACTAGCTGGCATGCGGGAACTTGTCTGACTCTACATAGAGGGTCTCGTGTAGGCGGGGGCATGGATAAATCTAAAACTGATTGTGTCACAACTGCTGCACCCAGTAATCTAAGTGATACATTATCGGATTCAGGATCTCTTTGCCTACATCATGTTTCTCTCAGATGTGGTAGCAAAAAACTGTTGACCGATTCTCTTTAAAGAGTCAAATTAGGTGAAGAATCCAAAGTGTTGGAGATTCAAGTTGCAAAGACCAATATACACATGAGCCAACCTCTTGCCTCAGTGCCAAAAAAGCTGAAGATCCATGCAGAGGACTGGGGAGCTGTGATGGTGAGGTGCCCCACTGGTCGGGACACCACGCAGGTGCACTGCACCCACAGGAGAGAGTGTGGTATCCTTGTGGCCATGGAACATGGGATGTCACATAAGGGACCCTCATTACACCAATCCACACACTTTAGACCAGGGGACCAATAGGTTAATCCATTGCTAGGGAATCGGTGCTGGTGGGAGGAGCTTAGGTGGGTAGTGGAAGAGCGGGAAGAGAGTTAGCCAGGCCAACAGTACCCGTGAACTGTAAAAAGCTATATGCTGCCTGAAGTTGCCAGTAAAACCCGTGCAGAGTTAAGACTGTGTGACGTGTCTCATTTACTAGCGCCGGAGGAGCTGCACAATTGTTTCCTCTACACAGACTGTGTGCCAGCGCCTCGCCTGAAGAGCAGCCTCTCTGAGTAAACAATCTCAATTCACCACTAGGGGAGCCTGCTCCACCTAGTCATCTTGCTGCATTGTCATCACCCCAGAGGTCTGCAAGCAGTGCCGATACTATTACCTGGAACCGTAGGTGGTGTCACAAACTCTTTTTATTTTATCTTAAGCCCTTTTTTAGCGACTGCCAGGGCCACGGCATTAATCAATGCCTGGAACTGAGTACCCCACGGCCCTGGAGTGGGCCAATCTGGGTGTTGGGAATTCAGTGTGGGCCTATGAAAGGTGAGTATTTTGTGTTTTTTTAAACCCACCCCTATCCTATGGGGACTAAAGAGACCTAAATATCTTTTTACAGCGATCAGGGAAATTTCGATTTCACTGAGTCAAAATAGAATTTGTCAGCCGAGAAGAGCGAATCTGACCAAAACGATCATCAGGAGATTCACCTATCTGTATTCCTCACCTTTACCATCACCTATTGCTGTTTGTTCTGTATAATAGACCTTATATAAAAATCTACCCACCATTGCTCATTATTGTAATGCAAGAGAACTAAAGTACACAGACAGGCATGATAAAGTCATGCTGTATCCCCGGATCTGTCACCGGCACAAGACTTATTACAAACATGTTATTACAATGATATTTAGCTCAGAATCCAAGTTATTTGTGAGCATTTATCAATTTGTCTTTGTAGCAACAACATTTAAATGACAATTTTCACACTTCATAAATCTGTCTGCATCGAAGCGGCATTTCTCTGTTCATTATTTATGCAGCTGAACTTTTTGACAGTTCTCCCAGAGGCCTCTGTCACCAGTTTTGTCATTCCGCATGGCAACGGAGCAACTGAGGCTGTCAACACATTGTGTAAACAGAAGCGAGTAAGTTATGGATCTACACACTGCCACACAAAGTTTTATTAATATGTACAAAATACAGTATTGGGCTGGGTTCACATCAGAACATTTTTACTTGTCCTTCTGTTCCATGATTAGTGCCAGAAAAATAGCAGTAATTGCAATTCTGGAAATCCATATAGTGGGGCGACAAACCCAACTGTATATTAAAAAGTTCTACCATGTTTTTCTCATGGAGTTTGGCATTTTTGCAGCCTCCAAGGATGAGAGGAACAGTATTGTACATTCAAGTGGCATTGACTTTACAAACCCTAATAGCCCAATGGGCCACATTGAAATTAATTGCAAGAGATAAGAATACAATATTTGATTTTCAAACACATAACCGGAGGATTTCAGTGGTCTTTTAAGCCACCACTCCAGCAGTTGTTATTCTTCAGCACCGGAGTGGTGTTTTTAATCTAAGATCCATGCCCCGTTTTTTTACTCAACCCCTAGACTAGCATAACCCACCTTTTCCCAGCCGGACAATAACCACAGACACCTTGTTAACCTTTTAACTTTTTTATTGAGTGTATCCAACGACCAACTCAACTTTAACTCTTAAGTGGGAAATTTAAATATATATTGGCCGCAGCTTAATGAAGGCGCAAACCCGCCTTAAGCCTTGTGACTGTAAGTGTTCTGTAGCTGGCCATCCAGCACAGGTTACTTACACCTCCGTCACTCACACCGCTGCTGCGACAAACCATTCCGAAAACAAGATCCAGGGAGGGAGGGTGGACGTTCGCTCCGGGATTCAGATGAGGAGAGCAAGATGGCCGCCTCTCCTTGCTTTTAACCACAGGAGGCGGAGCCAGGATCTAGGAACAGGGAGCAATGTGACAAATTACACCAATCCTGGGTCTGTCTGTCCGGCATCATTTAACCCCTTTTGGGTCTGCTAGTCAGGATGCAGCGGAGAGCCGCAGTGCTCCACAGACTAGCATAACCCACCTTTTCCCAGCCGGACAATAACCACAGACACCTTGTTAACCTTTTAACTTTTTTATTGAGTGAATCCAACAACCAACTCAACTTTAACTCTTAAGTGGGAAATTTAAATATATATTGGCCGCAGCTTAATGAAGGCGCAAACCCGCCTTAAGCCTTTTGACTGTAAGTGTTCTGTAGCTGGCCATCCAGCACAGGTTACTTACACCTCCGTCACTCACACCGCCATGGAGTAGCGAGGGCCATGGTCCGAGCTGCGACCCCCCCCAAGAGCATCTAGGGCATGCTCAATCCCATCCTGCAGGCCAGACAAGAATATATCGAGCCCGATATTATTCAAGTGAACCCCATCCCTAAGCATTAAGCGACCGATATCCATTTCCAACTGGTGGTGCCTGATCGAAAACCCACCTTTTGAGGCTACAAATTGCGACATCCTACTGTTAAGTGTCCTACGGGACCTTTCCAACGCTGCCCCGTCTCTCGCACCTTGCCACACCACCCGAGGGATCAATTGGGACCAGACCAAGGTCAGTTCCGTAAAGAAATTGTGAAACTTGTCTAAGTCAGCTCTCATAAGAGTGCAGAGCTCTCCCAGTCTAAAACTAGCTAAGTCATTCCCCCCAGCATGAATTATTAACACCACGGGGCCAGGGTCAATCCTTGAAATCCTAACCACCTCCGGAAGCACTTGTGCCCAAACTAACCCCCGGGTACCCCTCCAATTGATGTTAACATCGTGGAAACCTAACGCCCGTCCTCCAGGCCGGGTCTCAGCGTGGCGGGCAGCCCAGTACACATAAGAATGGCCAAGTATCCACACGCTTGGCCGAAATCCACCTACAAGAAAAAAGGATTAATACCATACCCCAGATCCCTGAAAACAAACCTTATCAAGACTAAATACGTTGCTTTGGAGTTAAGTCAAAAGAAATATCATCAAATCAATTCAGGTCGGATGTATCTGCGGAAGCATTCCGACTTCCAGCGGCCCACCTTTCTAATCATATCATCCGGGAGTCCCGCCCGTGACGCCTCCGTCGCTGCGCCGATGCGGAACGAGTGGGACCCATATTCTTTCGGGCAACAACCCGAGTGACGTAGGGCATTTTTTAACACAAACTGAAACTGCGCCGCTGTCACCGAAGAGCCATCTTGATGTAAAAAATAATGTCGACCAGGGGGTTTTACCGCCGCATATATGCTGAACAAATTGAACGGGCAAACGGAGCCCTTAATGGCGAAAAGAGGGAACCATATTCCCCGGCCGGTCTGGTCGGTTTTTGACCTCCTGAGCCGTACCCTCAAACCTTGTTCGCAAAAAACCACATCGCCGTCATATAAGCCCCCTTCGCCGTCCGCTGATTTCGGGACCATTTCGCTCAGGCGTACAGCCCCGAAAAAGGCGAAGCCGAACATCGCCGAAAACAAAGTTGCTTCGTAGTTTGAGGCGCAGACCGTAGGCAATACCCTCAGCAATTGCTGCAAGAGGGAAAAAGATATCGGGCGACGCATATCCGGAGTACGTCATTCTCGTTTCCAACCCTTTAACACCCGTGATATCAAAAAATGCTTCGTAACATCAGGCCAGCCCCGTAATTTAAAATGAAAAGCTAGTCCCGACAAGCGATGTTGTGCCGCCGTTCCCACTAAATCATTCAATCGCAATGTAGTCAAATACTGAAGAACATTGCCTACTGTACAGTTGGCAATGCTGGGGGTCCTAGCAGTACCCAGAAAAGCCTCCCATTCACTCCAGGCCTTACCGTACGCTCTCCAAGTTGAAGGGGCCAGCGAAGCTCTCACCAAAGGCATCAATGGTCCCAAGGAATCCGCCATACCGTATCCGGGAACTCCGACTGCTCTTCGTCCGTCGTTGGAAGAAGCTCCCTGAACTTCTGAAATTAAAAGCGAGATAAAGCATCAGCCACCGTATTAACCACACCGGGACATGTCTAGCCCTGAACCATATGTTTAGTTGTAAGCAGCGGAGGACCAGATGCCGAATCAAATTTATCACCGGTATCGAGGACGAAGTTAAATTGTTTACTGCATGCACTACGCTTTCATTATCCGTCCAGAAACGGAGCCGTTGGTTCCTGAACGAATCAGGCCAGGTGTCAATGGCCACTATGATCGGGAAAAGCTCTAACAACGTTAGGTTGGACGTCCAACCGTTCGTTTGCCATGCCGCTGGCCAAGGCCCGGCACACCAACGGGAACCGAAAACGACACCAAAACCCGCTGAACCCGCGGCGTCCGTAAAAAGAGAGATGTCTTGAGATGACACCTCCGGCGCCTGGAAACAAGTATGGCAATTGTATGCTGCCAAAAAAGTCTCCCACACTCTCAAATCTTCCTTCAGAGGCCTAGTAAGCCGGATCCAATGATTGGCGGATCTGACTACTCTGGTTGCCATACTCAGGCGCCGCGAAAAAATTCTACCCATAGGCATTACCCTACAGGCGAAAGCCAACATACCCAGCAAGGTTTGCATCCGGACTAGGGTGACCTTCCTAACGGAGCGAAATTCTACTATGATGGCAGATAACCCTGTGATTTTTTCCGCGGGAAGGCGAAAAACCATCGCCACCGTATCAATTTCGATACCCAAGAAGGTAAGTGTAGTGGTTGGGCCAACTGTCTTGCCTGGAGACAAGGGGACTCCGAACGTATTGCACAGGTCCTGAAAAGACCGAAGGGCGATAGAGCAGTTGTTAGATGAAGCAGGTCCTACGAAAAGAAAATCGTCTAAATAATGCGTCATGGAACGGACACCGGAATGTCGACAAGCAGCCCACTCTAAGAATGTGCTGAACGTTTCAAAAAACCGGCACGAGATAGAGCAACCCATGGGGAGGCACGTATCGTAAAAATATTGCCCGTTAAAAAAGCAACCCAGCAGGTGATAACAATCCGGGTGCACCGGAAGCAAACGAAAAGCTGAAGCCACATCCGATTTAGCCAATTCCGCGCCTGGGCCCGCGTCACACACTAGGGAAACAGCTCTATCAAAAGGGGCGTAGCTCACAGTCGAGTATTCCGTAGGAATACCGTCATTCACAGATGACCCTGAAGGGTGCGACAAGTGATGAATCAAACGAAATTCGCCCGGGTCTTTCTTGGGCACAATGCCCAACGGGGAGACCCTTAAGTTAGAAAAGGGGGGCGAATCGAAAGGGACCCGCATGCGGCCCAAGTCAAGTTCTTTTTGCAGCTTCTGTGCTAAAACAAGAGGTAAATCCCTAGCCGACCTCAAGTTCGGGGCAAATGAGCCTTCTCTGTTAAATGTAAAGGGTATGAAAAAACCGACCGTGAATCCGTCCCGCAAAGTGGCAGCCGCCTCCTTATTGGGATACTGGGTTAGCCACGTGTCCATCGCGGGTACGCTCACCGGAGTCTTTAAGTTCACCTGAGGTGAGGGACTTGCCGGTCCCGCCCTTAGGCTGTTGTTTTTGACACTTCGGGGCAATGTGTGCTCCGCCGCAAATTGAGCATTCATGTTTGTATTTGCATGCAGCCTGGTACCGGCAGTGCCCTTCGTTAAAGAGCCAGCAGCAACCAGGTCTGCGTACGGCCACCGACCCTGTTGCGGAACCTGCGGTGGTGGCCTGCCCTGAAAAGGGCTGGTAAGCCTTTTGTGACATCATAAGGCGCAGCCATGAATCGGTGGCTTTGACACCCCAACCGAGGTGGGGGCTGAGGGCCAAACGGCGGCGGAAGTCCTCATCGTACTTCCACCACGCCGAACCACCGTGCGATTTATATGAATTATAAATCGTGTCTACGTAAGTGAACAGCTCAGAACACCGCTCCGGGTGCTTCTGACCCATCACACATCCGAGTACGCAAAACGCCTGAATCCAATTATTCATCGTCTTTGCTACCTTAGGTTTGCGTTCAAACGGCCGATCGGCCGCTTTGCGTTCCCTATCAATCGAGCCCTGTTCGGTGGATACTAAGGACCAAATGTCCACGTATTCGTTAGCCCAAATCTTCTGAGATACCTCAGGGTCCAAATGGGACCCCAAGCTGGGCACGCCACAAAAAAACGTGTCCTTATGCAAATCTGGGCGTACAGGCTCCACACGCGTCGATTGAAGCGCTTTTGGGTTAATAAAAATTTTGTTACCCAATACTCTCCTCACTACATCAATCAAACCCTCCCGCTGCACCGCCCTATCCCAAGCCCCGATACAAGCATACTCACCGGCTCTTGTAGCTGCGGGTGGTTCGGTTTGAGTCACAAGCTGTGGTTGTGGAACAGCCGGGCGTTCCGCAGGTGTCCTGTTGACGGAAGGTCCCACCGGGGTGCGACTGCGCCTCCTTGCGTCTCTTGGATCTTCAGAAGAGGAGCGGGAATAACTGCGGCGGGATCTCGACACCCTCCGCCTGCTTGGGGACCTGGAACGGCTCCTGCCGGTCCGATAGGTAGATCGTTGTCGATGATGCGAACGACGGGACTCACGGTTCCCGCAATTATAGCAGCTGCGCTCCCGGGCCCGGGAGCGTGATCTGGACCTCCCAGCCTCACTATAATGCTGCCTATCAGAGACACGGGCCTCGTGTTCCGGCGCTACAGGGTCTGCCCCATAGGCCTGGTCCGAAGGTACCCGGCGGGATGTGTCTATATCCACCGGCGCCACTGGAGACTGGCCCTGTAGGATCGACATCGCAAGCTCCCGACCCCTTGCGGCTTGCAAAGGGTTCAATGCTATTTCTGGCTCTGTGCCTAATGCCTGTTGTGAAGGCGGGGGTGTCAGCACTTGCCCAGCGAGGGAATGCGGCTGCATTATGGCCCTAATAATGTCCTCCTGGGACATCCCTGCCAGGCTTTCAAGCCCAACTGCCTGTCCCTCGTGGGGGCCCTCTGTGCCTATGGTGCCACCCATACTATGAGGAGGTAACTCGCCGGCTACAGTATCACTGTGTCCAGTCCCAGGCGATATCAGGGTATCAGGGGGGGTCAAAGTGGGAGCCGACAGAACAGGCAGCAAGGAGCCCGTACCGTGCAGCACCGCGTGCGCCTGTAGATCCTGGCCGGAGTGCCGGAGTGAGGCCGCCGACGCGGAAGTGGATGATGCAAGGGGCGGGAACCCGCTCCGTGCGCGCGCCTGCTTCTTGCGCATGCCCGGAGCGGGGGGCGTACTTGGGCTTAAGCGCCTCGGCGGGCGGGAGAGTCTACCAGACCTCCGGCCGCCCGCGCTGGGCGTATGATCGCATGTCGGGTCACCGCTGGGGCCTTCTAGTAAAGCGGCGATCCAAGCGGCTCCCTCACGCGCGATCCTCTCCCTCACCGCAACCTGTAGCGGGTCCATCTTGGTCCGGCAGCGACCGTTTGCTCCGGGATTCAGATGAGGAGAGCAAGATGGCCGCCTCTCCTTGCTTTTAACCACAGGAGGCGGAGCCAGGATCTAGGAACAGGGAGCAATGTGACAAATTACACCAATCCTGGGTCTGTCTGTCCGGCATCATTTAACCCCTTTTGGGTCTGCTAGTCAGGATGCAGCGGAGAGCCGCAGTGCTCCACATTGCTTTCACGTTTTATCAGTATTGCTCCAGTTTCGTGGTGCCATCTTGTGGCATAACCTCTGACTGGCCCGGAATTCAGAAGTTACGTCACAAGTTATCAGTTCAAGTCTATGAAGGACAGAACGAGGTTCTCAAAGATATACACTGAGTCATGATATCCGGCGAGCTCCATGAAACAATGCAGTAGCTGGCAGGTCACAAAGTGCTGGAGACTTTCAGGAGCAGTGGTGATAGAAAGTGAAGACAGCAGCAGGTAACTATGAGAGTAAAGGCCCCATTACACGCTGCGATATGGCAGCGATCCGACCAACGATGTGCATCGCTGCCACATCGTGAACTGATCGTTGGGGAGCTGTCACACAGGCAGACTCACCAGCAACCAGTGGAGCAGCGACATCATGGAAAAGAATAAAATATTCTTTCCACAATGTCTAGCTCCCGCTGCCATGCTGCGATAAGCGGGATCAGGCTGGTATCATGGTAAACAGCGGGTATCTAGGCAGAGCCCAGCGCCTAGTTACCCGATTTATACCCTAGTTACCAGCCTTCTCCGCTTACAGGCTGGCATCCAAGGTACACAACGGGTAACTAGGGACAGCGCTGTCCCTAGTTACCCACTGTTTACCTTGGATACCAGCCTGTAAGCGGAGAAGGCTGGTAACCAGGGTATGAATCGGATAACTAGGCGCTGGGCTCTGCCTAGATACCCGCTGTTTACCATGCTTACCAGCTCCCAGCGCTTGCTGTGCAGCCCTTGGATTTCATCCATCGTTGGTCTCCCGCTGTCACACGCACCGATGCTGGGCGCCCAGCGGGAGACCAGCGATGGATTTATGGACAGGATTATAAATCTACGATCAACTATTAATGACTTATCGCTGATCGTTGATACGTGTCTCACACAATGATATTGTTTTGGCATTGCTGCAATGTCAACAAACCATTGACGTTGCAACAATATCATTCACGATATTGTTGTATGTAACGGACCCTTAAGTGCAGGGAACTTAGATAGGAAGCAATTCTACAGCGGTGAAAAAGAAACAAAATTCTGCAGTGTTGCTTTTTTGTCGTTATCCATTCACTTACACATCTGTAGATCAACATCTTGAGACTAAAAAGATTACTCTACTTAAAGGGGTTATCGACTTTGATCAAGTGACAGTCCTTTCCATATTCTTTTATAATTATATGGAGCTAAAAGTTGGGACCGGGGTTCTCTGCCAATGAAACCTTAAGGGAAAGGTAATAAACTATTGAGTACCAGTGTAAAAAAAACATTGGATGCCAAAAAATGGACATTGATCCACCAGACAACAGTACATAAACCAATACACACTCAGAATTAGGCCACCAAAGCTGTAGCCACCATAAATTCAACACTGTTAAAGTGAACCCCAAGGGACACCAATAATTAAGCATTGACATACAAGACACTAGAGAAAAAAGTTGGAATTAGATCAACAAATCATTAAATATCTAGAAATGAATTGGACTCCAAAGCCCAAGCAGCAAAACCTAGTATCTTGGGTAGACCTACACTGGACACCAATGAGCACCATACACATTGGTACACAATCATAGTGTTAAGATCATCTAGTGAGTTTGATTCAAAAAGCCTCAGGTCCGGGTGGACACAAAGACTCAGAGGTACTAAAACTGAGTGCTTTAGGAACACAAAGCAAACCTTGCCACAAATGGTCCCTTACACGTAAATTAGCATAATCAATAGGACTAGTTTGCCATAAAGGATAAGACTTAAGGGTAACACTCAAGATGCAGCAAAGGTGGCACCTGAATGGTTTGCCAAGATGGCAACTGGTGTTGCAGTGCAGAATGGAAGACCCACCTATCAAGGGAGTGAATGGCACAGAGGAGCACAAAGATTTGCCCAGTCCACCAGAAAGTCAGCTCAGAGAATGAAAATGCCATGTGAGTGTTAAAATGGGCATTTAAAGAGTTGCTCAGTCTTAACCCACAAGGCTGTAGTCACTCGATGTGACTGTAGACTTGTGAGTTTTCACATTACATGCACTTTGCACTGTGAGGATTCTGCAGTGTCAGAGCTGGGAAAGGCAGTCACGTGGCCGGGAATATGCAATATGCATACTGTAAGCCAAATTGCGACTAAATTGGTGCGGCCTTGCTCTATGCAAGTAAATGGAGCAAGGCCATGCCCATCTAGTCAGATTCTAGACAGGAATATGCATATCGTATACTTGTGGCCATGTGATCGTCGTTTCTGACTCTTACTTCGGAGAATCCTCACAACGCACAGTGCGCACAATGTGAGGAATCACAAGTCTCCCTGCAGTTTTGTGGATTTAGATCAGACAACTTCTTTAAGATGTTCCTTCAGTGTTCACCTTTCCACACGTCTGTTTTTTAGATGTACTGGTCAGTTTTTTAATATTTGTAGTATACTTTCTTCTGAGTGAGCACTGCATCCATGAACCAAGAGTGTTTTAAATATTATTATAGCTGTATTCTACCTGCCCTTTAAATTGTAGCTTATAAGCCCAGGTAGAGGAATTCAAGGATAGGGTCCCAACAACGGGGTACACCTCATCGCTGGCTGTTGGGCTTATCATGAACTGGCCAAATTGTACACTAAGTGCTTCATTTTTAGCCTAGTTTCTATGGCGGTAATGCAGTTTCATATTTCTTATATTTAATGTTTACTCAGTAAAACCCCATTATTGACCATCCCTCCAGGGCCTTAGGATACTCAGAACTGGGCTTTGAGGCTTCATGGGAGTCATGAGAATCAACACTAGGCTCTGTGACCCTGGCAGTGTCATTAAAAGTTCAGTGATAATGACCTTCCCTAAAGAAGAGTCACTAAGATAGAGTTTCATTGGGGAGAGGATGACCGGACCTGGGTATGGCACCCCTGCGGACTGGTCGCCACTAACTGGCATAGCAGCTGGGACTGGTAAGTCGGTCACCCCGCACAAACACCCAACACATCCCCTGATCCCAAGTCTAAGTTACTTAATGTCTAGCAACGGGGTAGTAGGAGGAGCCAGGTGGAGGGTAGAGAGCTAGGAAAGAGCCCGGTAAGGGGTGGGTACACAAGTATAGGAGGGGAACGCACAACACCAAGTTCAAGTTAGTTGAGTACTGAGTGAAATAGAGAGAAGAACACCAAAAGAGACATCCGGCAGCCTAGTTAACTGGGACACCAGACTGAAAAAAAGCTGGACCCGGGGGCCAGTGCCACCGTATGGCTAGCCCAGGTCCCAGGCTGCATACCGAGGGAAGCAAGAAGGGGTCCAAGGTGTGTCCGAGTCAGCGGGGAAACCAAGGGACTGGGCTGGAACCAGAGTGCCGGCTGTGCTGAAGTCACAAAGTATTCAGTGATCTCAGGGAGACCAGTCCAAGAAAACACTGCGGTCAGCTGGCTAAAGCACTCAACACAGTGAATTCCTAGGCGCATTGCCCCCTGGGAAATATGATTATGCAAATAGAGTCTGTGGAGCCTCGGTTAGGAGTCTCAAACGTAGGACTAGCCAGATATCCTTCCAGGGAAGGACCCAGCCAAGGGGTGGCTCTGCTGAAGTGGCAGGGAAGCTGCATACCCCAACCAGGGTACGGGGTCTTTATGTTCCAGACCCAACCCTGGCACAATGAAGGGAAGGCTGTTGAACTAGGGCTAGGAGACCCGGAAGGGTGCCCACCGAAAGCCTGTGACTGCTGTACTGTAGTTAGTGTGCGGGAGAGAGAGTAGAGGCACAAGAGGAACCTGAGAGGGGCTGCCACTGACAAGCCGTCACAGCTGCTAATCCGAGACTGGAGCCGCTAGTGAACTGACCGTGTACTGTAAGAACTGTGGAGAAGAAAGTAAAACCCGGTAAAAGCTCAGAACTGTGTGTGACTCTTGATTGTGTGCCCAGGAGGGGCTGATTGCTATGGTGAGCTGGCAGCAGGAGGCTGCCCAAGAGTATTGAGAACTTTCTTTTATTTCCATCTGCACACTGTACATGGAAGCGCTGGGGACCAGTCCTACCCGTGGAGGGTGCATCATCCTGGCTGCAAACCCCATCATCTCCTGAGGTCCCGACTGCAGTGGGCCACAAATAACGGGTGACATCATGATCATCTATTAAAAACTTTACTCCTTCCTATCCCAATTCTAGGTCATCTCACACTGTCCTTGCATCGCCCTCCTGCCTTACGCCTCGCTTACACAGAGCCCCGAGCCAGTGACTGCGAGTCCCTCTTAGGATTACTTGAAGTCTGTCCCTGAACCCTATATGGCCACCTTTTCAGTGGATATGCGCAGCATTAGCTGCGGTACTGTGTAAATACAGCAGCCTCCGGGTTGTTAGCTGAGCCTGGTTGTTCTTCACTAGTCTAGGGGACCCGGTACCCCTGTTCTGCGGCCTGGTCCCTCCATTGCCTGCAACCAGCAATCAGTCTCTGATGAATTACTCATTACCTGTGTCTCTGGATCACCTCTTACTCCTGAAGCACCCTGGTTCTCTCCTGCTCCTCAGTCAGGCCTTAGGATGAGCTCCCACTGGATCCAGTCCTCTAGACACATCTCTCAAGTTCTTACTCCTCTTCTGAGAGGCTTCCTTCCACTAGCTTCCCACCAACTCGACTGACTTCTAGATCTTTCCTTGTTCTATTTATGGCCTCTGTCACGTGTCCCACGTCATCTACGTGTGTTCTTCCTGACGTCACTCCTTCACAGGTGCTCCCCTTACTACTTCCTCTCCACCCATCCCCACTACCCTGGTTCCTCCTTCCAGACAGGATATGGGACTGTGATCTCCCATAGGAGCAATCTTGCCCTAACACTGACTTGGACCTATTGTAGTGCATGGCCTGGATGTCCTGATACTGGTCTATGCCCCCCTTACCCGAGAGTGGGGTACTACACCTCAACGGATCCACAGGTGTGCCACATTATGAGGCCTAAGGACATGATATCATTGAGACACGCCGGGCAACTTGAAAGACAGAAAGAGAAGCACAGCAAAGAAACCATAGGGTAAGGTAGCTGGGCTTAGCCTAGCTGGGATAGGTTACACCAGGAATCTCCAACTCCAGGCCTCGAGGGCCGCAAACAGTGCAGGTTTTCAAGATTTCCTTAGTATTGCACAGGTGATAATTGAAGCACTGGTGATGATTCTAACACTAATGAAATCCTGAAAACATGACATGCGATCCTCGAGGCCAAGAGTTGGAAATCACTGGGTTACACAATGAAAACCCATTCCAGAGAAAAACCCTAAATAGCTCTATGTGTTCCAGCTCCAGAATACTAGTATCTATTTTGTTTACGTAAATTACAATTTTTACATCAATTTTATTGTTCAGCAAAAGTCAATTACCAAATGCTTCCTACATTTCATTTAACCCACAACACGGTATACTGAGTTATGTTCTGTGTTTTTCTAATTACTACAAAGCCCATTGCATCAGTTATTCAGCAATGTTTGCTCGGGGCCCATAAGACAATGAAAAACAGCTCAGCACCTATTTAGAAGAAACAAGTTTGGGCTTAAAATATGTCCGATGTCATAGGGACACATTAATAAGGCCTTTCTATGCCATGGGCATTATTAAAGCTAATTATAATTAATTTGTGTGTACAGAATGAACCCATAATACGTTGAGTGTTTTGCTTCGTTAAGCATGTTGCACGGGTTTTGGTATAAAAAATTTAATGAATGTGTGCAGATTGGGCCCTGGCTTGGATTTACGCGTAACCGTTTTGCAGCCTAAGGCTCTGGAGGACCCTGTTGACAGGAGCAAATTTGTATATTTAACAGGAATAACTCATGGTTTGCAGCATGGTAGTGGTGTGAAGTCAGGTCACTGGATGTTTACTGCTGCCTAAAAATGAGGACAATAAGACTAATGTACATAATATATTTTCTATATGTTCCAAGTACAACATCAGCTGTTTCTCATAAATGAATTAAAATATACGGATCACGCTTCTTCCTTAAATCAGACTTAATTCACTTCACGATACATAAGCATGGGGATTTTGATTAAAATTTAAAAGTAACTTTTATTAGAAAAAAACGCCTGACATGTTTGTTTTAGCAAATACTTGTATTCCCCATGAAATACCAATTCTGGGGTGTTTTTTTTGTTAGATCACATCATTGTGCCATTTCTCTGTTAGTTATCTGGGATTTATAAATATACTGATAATTGGGTGTTATCAATTGATGGGGCGTGTTCATATATACTGGACAGGGCATGGCCGCTCAGTATTTAGCTCTGCAGCCTTGCAATACTGAGGTCCTGGGTTCAAATCCCACCAAGGACGACATCTGCAAGGAGTTTGTACAGTGAAGGAATTAATTATTTGAACCCTTGCTGATTTTTTAAGTTTGCCCACTGACAAAGACATGAACGTCTATACTTTTAAGGGTAGGTTATATTTAACAGTGAGAGAGAGAATATCAAAAATCAAATCCAGTAAATCACATTGTCTAAATTATATAAAATTATTTGCATTTTGCAGGGAGAAATACGTATTTGATCCCCTACTAATCATTCGGAGTTCTGGCTAATACGGACCAGTTAGACTCTCCCAATCAACTCGTTACCTGCATTAAAGACAGCTGTCTTAAATTGTCACCTATATAGAAGACTCCTGTCCAAACACTCAATTAATCAGTCAGACTCTAACCTCTACAACATGGGCAAGACCAAAGAGCTTTCTAAGGATTTCAGGGAAAATATCCTAAATCTGCACAAGGCTGGTGCCATGCCAGGCCTCTTTCCAAAATCTTTAATTTCTCAGAAACCTAAACCACTCTTGTCTGCTGGTTGAGAAGTCCTGAAAACATAGGAATGACCCAACATCCACACAACCGGCTTAGCTCCTGAAAGAAGAAAAATATATTAGATAAGCAACAAATCAGGCCAACTATTCCTAGCAAAGCAAGAAGAGCACTCCCTCCCAATTCCCTGAATATTTCCATTAAACAGACCCTTTGAAACTACTTCCATAGTGGTGCTAAGCCTAACAAATGGGAACCAAACTCGCCAGTATAAAGACTCAGGAAATTCAAACACTTACGAAAATGTATACAAATTGAAAACATGTGAGAGGACAACAATCCTCGCAAGAGAAAAAGGTAACACTGGACCGACAAAAAGAAAAGTAAGTATTAATCAAAGAGAGAGGACATACTGAACCTTGAATACAATCGAATCCCAGCCCCAATACCACTGGGGTGATTTTAGATTTCCGAATGCGGATACACATACCACCGATGCAAAAAGATGCTTCATTGCCTCGGTGACTCAACCCATGAACAAAAGTCCCGCCAAAGAAGAGAAAGTCATATGATGTATCAGGCCAGAAGAAAACGCTTTACTGCAAAGAGACGTGCCTAAAATGGCGACAACCATCTCAATGGGAAAAATCTAAAGTAGGGTAAAATTTTTAATAACCAGAGAACCATGTCACTCCTCAGGACAAAGGTTTAGTGGACCATTGGTGACCAAAAAAACAAAAGGAAGTTCAGAGACTCTCCCCGACAATAAACTTAAAGTGGTGGGAATACCTACAATTACGGTCCTTTTTACACACTACAATCCAGTCTCCGGGGTTCAGGACTGAGCTCTCTTCCTTGGAAACCTTACTTTTGATATTCTCCCCACCCACACGAGGAATTTCTGTCCTTTATAAGACATTAATTGCAGAGAGGTTGAGAGGCAAGCTCAATTTTCAGATTTCTTGGGAACAGGAGCTCAGCAATGTAATCCCCGAGGAGGAATGGGAGTGGTGTTTTAACGTCTCACATAAACTTACTGGTCTTGTGCTGTCCAGGAGAAGAGCTACAAACTTTTGTCAAGATGGTACCTTACACAGTCTCGGCTTCACAAGATTTTTCCTTAAATGTCGGGTTTATGTTGGAGATGCGGGTCAGGAGAAGGTACGATGCTTCACATCTGGCGGGGCTGTCCTCTCATGAGGGGATTCTCTGAGAAAGTTGTCAAAAATTATGGTATGGTCACGGGAAGAATTGTAGTTGGCCGTCTGGAACTTGCAGACGGGCTTGTTAGAGACATCTAATGATTTTGCCTTTCCACAGCCAGGACAGTGATTCCTCGTTACTGAAAAGTCCCAGAACAACCCCCTATACCGGACTGGTATTCCGAGAAGGAAACGTGTTTCCATATGGAAGAGCTTTCAGCTGAATTCTCGTGGTCACAGGAAACCTTCAACACCACCTGGATAGAAAGGATTCTATTCAGAGATGCATCAAACTTTAGGGAGTTATTCTCCTAAGCCTTTCTTCTCCTCTATTTTAGGCTAGGGTCACATTTAGAAGACACAATCTGGTAACCGCCTCCATTACCGGATCCGGTATTACCGTGTGCCATCACATTTGGCATCACATTGCAGATCTGGATCCAGTAATGGTTCCAGATCTGCAATGAGAAAACATTGTGGCACCAAAAACCTGATGCGATACCGCAAGGTACATTCATGTACCTTGCGGTACCGGATCCGATTGCCATAGGCGGCCATTATAAAAAAACGGAGCCAGTTTTTCAACTGCTCTGAAAAATGCAGCCTGCATTTTTACCGCAGGCTGCAAAACCAGATGCGGTAACCGGATTGCATTAAGTGCAATCCAGTTTTTCTATTGCAGCCTACACCTGCAGATCCGATTCCGGTTGTGACCAGTTTGATTGGTTAAATCCGGATCCGGATTGGAAAAAAACGCAATTGTGACCCTAGCCTTAAGACACGTTGTGAGTGGCAAGACCTCAGAGGTCTGAAGACAAGCGATGGCTTTTTTCCGCTCTTTTTTTGTCTCTCTGCTATCTTTTGTTTACACTATTATTTACTTCACTCCCACTCTTCTCTTTATTTCTACCTAAATCAATCAAGATCCATGTGACACATGCACTTCTCTGACAGGCCTCCTGTCAAGTGCTATAGATTTTGAAATTTTCTAACGCTCAACGATTACTACTCAAAAGTTGACTCACGAAAGAGTCGTCTTCTACTGCGGAATGGAGACTGACTCCTTATAAACCGTGACTTATTGAAGAGCGATTAATAGTTTGAATAGCAGCATATTTGCTTAGTATTATCTGCTTGAATAATTCTTTATATGGTTGTACTGTACATATAATTGTTCTAATAAAAAGAGATTTAACAAAAAAAAATCTTAAAGCCACGTTTTATACATAAAAACATATACTGTATGATAAACGTAATAAATCAGGAATAAAACATATCTTATGTGTCTCAGTCTCTGTGCAGCATCTGCAGCTGCTTCTGCTCTCATACACGGACACAGGAAAGTGAATACAGTCACATGCTCTTCCAGTGTGATCCTCTGGGTTTTTTTTGTTCTAACTTTATCTACAACATACAAACCTAGCAACTAAACACTCATATACAGGAATGGAGTTGTTGCACTAAACAAATTCCAACATCCCCATTTAAGAACTACTTATCCTGTTAATCCCATTGTGGTTCTGAAGTCCACAAACTTGGCTCTTGATAATGGCTTTGTCATAATATTAGCTATCATTTTGTCAGACTCACAATAAACAAACTCGAATACACCACGTTTCACTAAGTCACGTAAGTGGTGATGTTTTACATCAATGTGCTTAGTCCTTGCACTAATCTTATCACTGCTGGCAAGTTTAACACATCCTTGGTTAGATAAGTGCTGATTTCTGATCACTTGAGTCTCCAGCCCAATCTGTATCCACAATACCTCCGAGAGTGAGATTTCCTGATACAGATATCTTCGCAGTTAGACTTTGAGTTTCTTTAAGATTTTGTAGAATTCTCTTAATTGCATTTCAGTCTCTTTGGAGTAGCTTAATTACACATCGGCAGAGAATTCCGACTGTGGCTGTGATATTTGGACGAGTTATGGTTGCTATGTACAAAAGTGCCCCCCACACTGCTTGTCTGTAACTCTCATTGCTGGGTAACAGATCTTCTCTTTCCAAGTTTAAGTAGGATGGATCTATTGGTGTTGACGCACCTTTGGCTTCTGACATTCCAAACTGGTTTAGGATTGCAGAAATTTTAGAACTTTGGTTGGGAAGAAAACCCCCACTTTACTTTCTGGATTTGGAAAGTGATATCATATGGCCAGGGTCACACATACAAATCCGTTTTTTTAAGCCCTTAAAAAACAGAATACATTTTTCTAAGGGTGCTAATAGGCCAGGGTCACACATACCATCCGGTTTTGGGCTAAATCCATTTTTGGGTACATTTTGGACATTTTTTTTCAAAGTCCAAAAACGGATATCCGTTAATGCACATGCATGTGCATTTTTCAAAACACGCATGCGTCTTTATGCAGCAGCCCATGTGTTTTTTTAACATGGGCCCCATGGGAGATGCATGCGTTAACGCATGGCACATATAGGCACCATGTGTTAACGCATGCATTAACGCATACATTTTTGGTGAAAAAATGACTGAGCCTGGGTTCACACTTGGGCATCAGTTTTTCCTTGTTCTCAATAACTGATCCTTTTTTTTAGGGTGCTTTTTGACCCTCCTGTGCAGCTCTGTGTTTTTTGGACTTTGTCATTTTTTCTTTAAACGAAAGCTCTAAAAAAACGGATCCTTTTTTGTGCCTTTTTTTGCAGGATTAGTTTTTCCATAGGGGCCCATGTTAAAGAAACAGTTTTTTTCCTGCACCCTGGCCATAGTATCCCCTGAGGTCCAGGTCTTGTTTGGAATTTTTGGGACTTAGTCATTTTTTCACCAAAAATTAACGCATGGTGCCTTTATGTGCCATATGTTAAAGCATGCATCTCCCATAGGGACCCATGTTACAAAAATGCATGCGTTTTTGTAACTGATCCCAAAAAAGCTGCTAGCAGCGTTTTTTGGATGCTGCATAAAAACGCATGCGTTTTTTAAAAAACACACATGCGTTAACGGACATCCGTGTTTGGACTTTGAATAAAAAATGTCCATAATGTTCCCAAAAACAGATTTAGCCCAAAAACGGCTGGTATGTGTGACCCTGGCCTAAGTCACATTTCCAAGGTCCTTAGTCTCAAAGTGCTGGTTGAGAATTTCACCAATTTTTGCAATTTCTTTTTCATCTTGATGAGACATGACTATGTAGCGCCCTGCTTTTCAGCGCGCTATAGAGGGGTACTGCTTCCCCATGACAGAGAGTGCAGTATTCCTGTTATATAGGGAGGTAATGTAGGTCAGAGGCTCTCAATCTGCATTCACACACTTAG
Organism: Allobates femoralis; assembly: GCA_033576535.1. Classification (NCBI taxonomy): domain Eukaryota; kingdom Metazoa; phylum Chordata; class Amphibia; order Anura; family Aromobatidae; genus Allobates; species Allobates femoralis. The sequence continues at coordinate 557,741,399 of JARQOC010000004.1, forward strand.
AGCAGGGGACTAAAGGGTTAGCCTAAGGTTTGTGAAGACCCAGTCCTGGTGGGAGGAGTGTGGGCAGTGCAGGAGAAGCACAGTGAGAAGTCAGAACGTCTGTGGAGAGAGACAGAGAAGGACCCTTCAGGGGACACCACAGGGAGGATGCCCAGAAGGAGTGGCAACCCAGACAGAGAGGGGCACGCAGAGAGGGGCATGCTTCTCCATGTACCGTATATACTCGCGCATAAGCCGAGTTTTTCAGCCCAAAAATTGGGCTGAAAAGTCCCCCCCTTGGCTTATACGCGAGTCATACAGGCCCCCCTCAAAGTTTGGCACCCCCACCTCACATGATGGCCCCCCCGCATGCAGCGCTGCGCATATACATTACCAGGATATCAGCTGTCACCCTCCGGTGGCCGATCGCGGCTCCTGGGCTCCGGGCTCCATCTTCCTCTGTGTCTTCCTGCTTGTCACGTGACCGGCCGGCGTCGCGATGACGTCATCGCGATGAGCCCGGCGGCCACAAAGCAGGAAGACACAGAGGAAGATGGAGCCCGGAGCCCAGGAGCCGCGATCCGCCACCGGAGGGTGACAGCTGATATCCTGGTAATGTATATGCGCAGCTCTGCATGCGGGAGGGGCCATCATGTGAGGTGGGGGCGCCAAACTATGAGGGGGGCCCTGCTGGGGCCCTGTATACTACCACTGGGGCTGTATATACTACTGGGGCTGCGTGTATACTACCACTGGGGCTGTATATACTACTGGGGCTGCGTGTATACTACCACTGGGGCTGTATATACCACTGGGGCTGTATATACTACTGGGGCTGCGTGTATACTACCACTGGGGCTGTATATACCACTTGGGCTGTATATACTACTGGGGCTGCGTGTATACTACCATTGGGGCTGTATATACTACTGGGGCTGCGTGTATACTACCACTGGGGCTGTATATACCACTGGGGCTGTATATACTACTGGGGCTGCTTGTATACTACCACTGGGGCTGTATATACTACTGGGGCTGCGTGTATACTACCACTGGGGCTGTATATACGACTGGGGCTGTATATACTACTGGGGCTGCGTGTATACTACCACTGGGGCTGTATATACCACTGGGGCTGTATATACTACTGGGGCTGCGTGTATACTACCACTGGGGCTGTATATACCACTGGGGCTGTATATACTACTGGGGCTGCGTGTATACTACCACTGGGGCTGTATATACTACTGGGGCTGCGTGTATACTACCACTGGGGCTGTATATACTACTGGGGCTGCGTGTATACTACCACTGGGGCTGTATATACCACTGGGGCTGTATATAATACTGGGGCTGCGTGTATACTACCACTGGGGCTGTATATACCACTGGGGCTGTATATACTACTGAGGCTGCGTGTATACTACCATTGGGGCTGTATATACTACTGGGGCTGCGTGTATACTACCACTGGGGCTGTATATACCACTGGGGCTGTATATACTACTGGGGCTGCGTGTATACTACCACTGGGGCTGTATATACTACTGGGGCTGCGTGTATACTACCACTGGGGCTGTATATACCACTGGGGCTGTATATACTACTGGGGCTGCGTGTATACTACCACTGGGGCTGTATATACCACTGGGGCTGTATATACTACTGGGGCTGCGTGTATACTACCACTGGGGCTGTATATACTACTGGGGCTGCGTGTATACTACCACTGGGGCTGTATATACTACTGGGGCTGCGTGTATACTACCACTGGGGCTGTATATACCACTGGGGCTGCTGCTGTATATACCACTGGGGCTGCTGCTGTATACTACCACTGGGGCTGCTGCATATACCTCTGGGGCTGCTGTATACCACACTGCTGGGGGCTGTATACCTGTGCTGGGGTCCACCCTCGGCTTATACACGAGTCAATAGATTTTCCCAGGTTTTGGGGGCAAAGTTAGGGGGGTCGGCTTATACACAGGTCGGCTTATACACGAGTATATACGGTATATATTTCTAAAAAATGCTTTGAAT